>PVKZ01005381.1:0-54496 GCA_004027375.1 Macroglossus sobrinus
CACACACACGTGTCTCCCTGTCACTGTTCCCTCGACAACACAGGGCAGCAGCTCTCTGCACAGGACGCACATGGCAGCAGGTGCTACGAGGGACCCAGAGCTGATGGGCAGGGCCCAGGCCCACGGGAAAAGCAGCGGGAAGAGTGGCCGAGTGACACAGAGGAGGGCAGGAGCCCCAGGCGTCCTCTTAAAGAGCCCACGTGGCCTCATTGCTTGCACCGAGCTCCAGCGCTAGGGACGCAGCTCTCCCACGCCAGGGACACGCAGGGGGGACGGAGGTGTCTGCCTCAGAGTGGGTGGCTTCTGCAGGACGGAAGTGCTGGCAGAGGCCACTGCCCTTTGGCTGAGCCCTCCTCTGCCACCTGGACGCAGGGGGTGCGACTCTGAGTGTCCGTCAACCTGGCTGACGCCACTTGCCCCGCCCATGTGGTTCCCTGAAGCCCCGCCCCTCCCCATGAGCAGCCCCCCTGCCCCAAGCCACCACCGGCCCGCGCCTCCTGCTGAGCGGCCCCCAGCCCGGCGCTGGTGGCATCCGTCCTCGGTTCCCAGTCTGGCCTCTAGAGGCACCTCGAAGCCCAGCGTGGGTGGCGGCCATCTGCGGACTACTTGGTGGCTCGTGCCAGGTGGCCCTGGGCACAGCACAGGCTGTGGCTGAACTTGGCGGGCGGGAGGGCCCCTCCCAGGAGGCCCCGGGGCCTGGACGCCCAGTGGCCAGCGGTGACCGAGCCAGAGCACCGCCCAGGGCCGAATCTGAGGAGCACACACCCAGAGGGCAGACTGGGCAGCGCCCAGTGACTCCCGCACCGTGGGTGAGTCCTGCACGACAGCTCATGGTCACGACCTGTCCTCACGACCCATCAGCCTGAGGATCGGCCCGACCCACGGGCGTGCCGACAGCAGCCAAGGCTCAGCCACAACGGGAGGGCGCACACAGCCAGCTCCGGTGACCTGGGAGACTGTGCCGCTGGGCCACACGGAACACCCACTACGTAAGGCCACCCTACTCTAAGACCAGGAGACAACCCTATCTGCTACATTCAAACAAACCCAGGGAGGCAGCCGAAACGAGGAGACAAAGACACAACGTCCCAAATGAGAGATCAGAACGAAGCTTCAGAAAACCCGCTAGAGAGACAAGAACCTTCCAGACGTGGAGTCCAAAGCCCTGGTTACGAGGATGCTCCGTGATCGCAGTGAGAACTACAACAGAGAGACGGGAGACATAAAAATGGAGATAGAAACGAAAAAGAACCCGTCGGAAACGAAGAATACACTGGAGGGAATCCACAGCAGATTAGAGGAAGCAGAGCGTCGAATCAGCAATCTGGAAGACAAGGTAAGAGGAAATATCCGATCAAAACGGCGACCAGGATAAAGAATTAACAAACGAGGACAGTTCAAGGAGCCTCTGGGACAGCGTCAAGTGTGCCCACATCCGCGTCACAGGGACCAGGAGGAGAAGAAAGAGCAAGGAACTGAAGACCTGCTTGAAGAAATAAGGACAGAAAACTCCCCTAACCTGCTGAAGGAAGCAGACCTACAAGCCCAGGAGGCTCAGAGAGTCCCGAACAAGATGAACCCACAGGGGCCCACATCGAGACGCGTCCTCATTGAAGTGCCAGAGCTTAAAGACACAGGGAGAACCCTAAAAGCAGCAAGAGAAAAGCAGGTACTCACCCACAAGGGAGCTGAGTTCTCACCAGAAACTTCGCAGCCAGAAGGGACTGGCAGGAAATATTCAATGCGATGGGCCCTACAATCCAGAGGACTCTACCCAGCAAAGCTATCATTGAAAATTGAAAAAGAAAGAGCTTCCCAGATAAGCAGCTGCGAAGGGAGTTCATCACCCACAAACCAGTGTAAAAAATGTGAAAGGGACTTCTTTAAAAAGAAGAAAAAAAGATAAAAAATATGAATGATAAAATGGCAATAACTATGCATCTATCGACAATTAAGTGAAGTAAATGCCCCCATCCGGAGACACTGGAGAGAGAGATGGATGAGAAAACAGGACCCTTACGTATAGTGTCTCACGTCAGACGGAAAGACGCGCACAGACTGGATGGAGGTAAAAGGGTCGGGAAAAGGTCCTTTATGACAACGGCCGGGCAGCATCACGCACGGCTGCGGACCTGGCAGACGCGCCCCCGGCCTCCGAGGACCCGTGGGCCAGGCGCGCCCGTCCCCCTGTGCTCTGCGGGTGGCAGCCTAGGGCTCCCCGGGGAGACGCTGCTTTAAAACCTCCGGACGGGCCGGCACCTGTGGCTGCCCAGCCCTGGGCCGGTCACCCTGCCGTCAGCCTCACGACGGGCGGAGGCTGCCGACACCAGGCGGCCACCAGGAACTCTCCTCTCGGTATTTTTCGGGACAGTGTGAGGTGCACGCATTCACAGAAGAGGCCACCTCAGGGGCGTAGTCCGGGCTGATCAAACGTCCCAGCGCGGGAACCTCCGAGGTCGTCGGAGCCCAGAGGACAGTGACACAGAGCTGTCTACTCTTTGGTGCCGGCCCCTTCCCGCAGCAGAGACGGGACAGAGGCCGCCCCCGTCCAGGGCCGATGGAGTCCCCGCGGGCTCGCAGGGCAGGGCGGGGGCCAGGCAGCCACCTCTAGCGGACGCTGGCACAGACAACACTGTCACTGACACTGTCACTGCTCAGGAAGCCACGGGCAGGGCCGCCGCCCCGGGCGCCCCGCTGACACCAGGGACGGGCCAGGCGACGGAGAGCGGGGCCCGCGCGCCCCGGCCGAGCGCCCAAGGATCCCGCAGTGGCACAGGCGGGGACGGCGGGGGATGGGGGGGGGACGGTGGGGGGAGGGAGGGGACAGCGGGGACGGCAGAGGATGGCAGGGGATGGGGGTGGACAGTATGGACGTTGGGGGACGATGCGGGGACAGGGGGATGGCGGGACGGCTGGTGGGGCCCGCTCGGCCCGGGGCCACACGCAGGCGCGGGGCGCGGTCCACGCTTTGCGCACCCCACTGTCCAGGACACTGCAATAAAGCTGTACAAACAATGGGAAACAGAAGCGACTCCCCAGCTTCACCCCCAGCTTCACCCGCACGGAGGAGACGCGAACGTGCGCGCGCCCGTCCTCGGGGTGCGGCGCCGACACCACCCGGGCGCCCCCGCCCCGCGCCGCCAGGCCCCGCCCCAGGCCCGCCAGGCCCCGCCCCGCGCTGCCAGGCCCCGCCCCGCCCCGCCCCGCGCTGCCAGGCCCCGCCCAGCCCCACGCCAGGCCCCGCCCTGCGGCCTCACCTGGTCCTCTTGTCGGCCACCGCCACGCACGCGTGCTGCGCGGGCACCGTCGTCCACGTCTGCGCCTCCACGACCAGCGCCTCCGCGTCCACCAGGCCGAAGCCGTAGAGGTGGCTGACTGCGGAGACAGGCCGTTCAGACCCCGACCCCGCACCGCCCCCCCCCGACCCCTTGACCCCGCAGGCGGCACCTGTCCATGGTCCCGGGGGGCCGGGCCATCTGTGTCACTCAAGAGCTGGAAGGGCCGAGTGTCCCCAGAGAGCCACGGGCTGCAGGCCCAGCGCCCCTGAGGGCTGCGCCCCACCCCCCACCCCCCGTAGCTCTCTCCCCTCCCCCACCGCACGCCTGCGGGCCAGGCCCGGAACTTCCCGCCGTGAGCTGCGGGGTGGGGGGGCCGTCTTTACGTCACCCACAGCCCCGCTCTGCGCTCCCTGAACCTTAAACCAGAGGAAGAGAACTGAGGCCCCCAGGGCGCCCCCCCGAATCCGGGGTGCGAGCACGTGCGGCTGGCATGTCCAGTGCCCTGAAATAGGAGAGCTGCAAAGTTTAATTTAAGAGGCAAGGTCCAGAACGAGATAGAATCTGTTTTTCGATGCAATCAGGCCCGAACTGAAATGTAGGTCAGCTCTGGTTACAGCACGCGACTGGCACCCACACCCCTGAGCAGCCCAGGTGAATGGGGCTCATCAGAGGCCCCCTTATTAAGAGGAATGTCCCCTGGACCTCGGCCACAAGCCGGGCCTGCATTGTACAGATTGTATCAGGCTCAGGGTCCAAATAGTTGCACTTGAGCTTCAAAAAAGGAAGGCAACACCCTCCCTGATACACTGTGGCCCGATGTCAATCTTTGCCAGACGAACCAGGGCCCATGGCACCGTCCCGTCACTCCGTGCTCCAAAGGGCCCAAATGTCCGGGTCCTGAGCTCTGGCCGTGGGCTGGTCTCACAGGACCTGGGTCCATGCCAGGCGGTGCTGGCCGCAGGGACCTCACGGTTCGATGGCTTACTTTATGATACGGGGCTTGAGGACAGGAGTTACACAGTTAGAAAGTAACTTACACAACTAAGTCATTGTCCTCATCGTAGTGATGGAAACCTTGGGATTCGTTTCAAAATCACAGAGCTGCTCAGCGCCAAGAATGGGCTTCGTCCTCAGTGCCAGCGCGAGGGGCCGGGACACCCCCTTAAAATTGCTAGACACATGCCTTTCATTCTTGGGACACGCAAGGCTATTTGGGGATTCCTTCGAGAAACTCTTGTCGCCCCTGGACACAGGCCTCGGGAAGTCCCCCCGGGGGCCTGCTCAGAAGAGGCGGCCCTTGCCCAGCCCGCGGAGCCCGCACCTTTGCGGCCGGCGCCGTTGACCGTCCAGTCGCTGGCTTTCAGGTGGGCCGGCCTGGATGTCCTCACCAGCAGGTGCTGCACGTCCCTCCAGGTCAGCTGGCTGCTGCAATGACACACGACAGACAGCTGCACCCCCCTTCCAACCGCCCGCTGCTGGATGGTGCCTGAAAATACGCGTGAGGTAAAATGCGCCCTCGACGGGAGAGCCGAGGGCGCGCAAGCAGGACGGCAGAGATGCCAGGACTATAAAGATGATGTAAGCAGCACAGGGGACACTATTAAGGGTCCAAATAGCCATCTGATGGGTGTAACTGAAGAGAATCAAGATGCTGAGCAGCTGTTGGAAGAAATTATGATGGAAAACTTCCCTCACCTGGTGAAGGCAACGGACATAAAACCCCAGGAAGCTCAGAGAATTCCAGAAATCATAGATCCAAAGAGGCCCCCAGCAAGACACACAACATAATTAAAATGCCAAAGGTTAAATACTAAGAAAGAATATCAAAAGCAGCACGAGAAAACCAGATGGTTACTTAGAAGGGAAAACCCATACGACTGGCAGCTGATTTCTCAAGAGAGGCTACGCAGGACAGAAGCGCTTGGCACAAAATATTCGACAGGATGAAGACCCAAGATCTACAACCAAGGATACTTTATCCAGCAAAGCTGTCATTCAGAGCTGAAGGACAGAGAAAGAGCTTCCCAGGCGAGAATAAGCTCAAGGAATTTCCCACCACGAAGCCGGTATCACAGGAAATGTTGAAATGCTGGAGGGATTTCTTTAAGAAAAAATAATATTATGTATCAAGAACAGGAATAGAGACGGGTAACAACTACACTCCCTCCATGAGCACCTCAGCGGAAAAGGATTCAGTGCTCCAACTAAACGGCAGAGTGGACGGATGGGAAGGGCCCCCGTGTCGCCTCCGTGCCGCCTGGGAGAGGCGCACTTCGGATTAAGACGCGCGCGGACTGGGAGGCAGGGGGTGGAGAGCGGTGCTGGACGAGAAGGTGCTTAAGTCAGAGAGAGGCGTCACTTGTATGCAAAATCTAAACTCATCAAGGAGAGACTCGCACATATAGTGGGCAAACTGGTGACGGGCAGAGGGGAGGGGGTTGGGGGGCTGGGAGAATGGGGTGAAGGGTTAGAGGAGTCCGAACGCGTGGCTGGTGATGGCCACGGGGACGGGGAGCGGGCGCAGGGGATGCGGTGATCAGGGATGCGTCGGCTCGGGGGGGGCCAGGGGAGGGAGGGAGCAATTGGGGGGATCATTTTAGGAACTGTATACTTGAAACTAATTAAAATAAATATATTTTTTTAAAGAAAAAAAATGTACCCCTTTCACTGTTCTCAAGAGTCAGCTCCAGTGGTGTTACGCACAGGCACTGTCGCACGCCCGTCACCACCGTCCGTCACAGAAGCTGTCCCCTCCCCCCACGAAACTCTGCCCCACTGGACACGCGCTCCCGCCCCTCCCCCGCGCCTGACGCCCGCCGTCCTGTCCCCGCCAGGGCTGCGGCCACTGAGTGACACCACGTGGTGACTGGCTCGTCCACGTCAACACGGGGGCCACAGCTCCCTAACCTTCTAGCCGTGGACGGGCCATGGCTCGTTAGCCCGCCGTCCGTCCGTGGTGCCTGCGTCACCCGCCCCCGGAGCTCCCGTGAGCGATGTCGCTGGGAACACGGGTGTGCCGGCACCTCTGCAAGTCCCTGCTCTCAGTTCTGGGGGCTACACGCCCAGAAGTGGGGTGCTGGGTCACGTGGCAATTCTGCGTTTCATCTCTGAGGACCTGCCACGCTGTCTCCGCACAGCTGTGTCACCCCACGTTCCCACCGCTTGTCCCCTCTTCACCTGTCTTTCTGTGGCACGCCTCCGTCAGGCCCCTGGGCTCCCCCGATTCCTGACTAGTCCTTGCCACTGTGACAGTCACCGGCCCGTTACTGGCCTCCTGGCTGCCCCACCCCACCCGCCCCTGCCCATCGGCCATGCCCAGCCCCCCCGGGCACCCTCGGCCACCTTCGATGCCAGCGGACGATTCCAAGCCCGGCGGCCCCGGCCGTGGGCTCTGGTGGCGGGGGGACGGGCACAGACGGGGCCGACGGGGCCGTGTCCTCTGACACCTGTGCGGCCGAGCACGTCGGTGCTCACGCCGGCAGGGCCTACCCAAGGGCCACACGAGGCGACGAGAGGCCTGAGCGCCGGGGCTCGTGACGGAACGGTCCAGGCTAACAGAGTCACAAATTGGCTTTGTCTGGGAAACGCAGCTGAGAAATGGCGCTGAGAACGCTTTTCCGTGGAGACGGGATGGATGGGCCGGCCCGAGACGTCCCCAACCCACGGAGCTCGTACCCAGGGGTCCCCTCGTCTCGTCGGGGCCGCTGCAGGCCCCGTCCACCCGCCTTCCGTCCACGGAGGAGTGACAGAGCCAGAGGCGCTGCTGCCCGGGCTCGTGCCACCGAGCCACGTGGCACCCAGCCACGTGCCACCCAGCCGCGTGGCAGCCAGCCTCTGAGGCTCACTCGGCTCAGGCCAGCGGGGCGCTGGCTGCGGCTCGCCCCGTCCCCGACCGACCCTGGACGGGAAGGGCTCTGTGGTGGCATTATTCAATGACATCTTGCTTCGCCACTTCTGAGGATGAGCTCGCGTGATGAGAGAAATGACCACTGGAGTTGTCCCGCGTCCACAGGCCACGTTTCCTGGGACAATCTGGCTCACGATGGGGTTTGTTTTCTGTTGAGTTTTGACTAACAAAATTCCTTGCAATAAGGAATGGAAGAAAATCTAAAACAAGAAATTGCTAAGTACGCAAATGTGACTTTTCACACAAGTAACTAATTATTCAGAGTTTGATCACAGAGCCTCGGGACCCGGGAGCTGGCGTTTTGGCCTGAAAATTGAAAACAGTTCGCTTTTCCTTGGTGAGATTAGTAGCATCTGAGTTTGCCGTGTGCAAATCAACACGCAAACGAACATATTACAAGGATCTAAGCACCTCACACGCGAGTTCTGAATCACTTAGGCATCTCGTCTACAACACGTGACTACTTCACACGGCTGGGTTGTTCGGAGCCACTTTTGCCGTGAACCGAAATGTGATTTGGACGCTGGATTTGCACCTGCCACTAACGCCTCCTTCCTGAGCCAGCCACACGCTGGTCACCAGGGCTTCAGTTCGGCTTGAGACCGACGAGACACGGCCGCGCCCTGCGACCCGTGAACCCGCGTCGGGAGGAGCGGCCACAGCAGCATCGCGCGAGCTGCGCTGGGTGACGCGGGGTGGCAGGTGGACCCGGGGCTGGCCCCGCGGGCTCCCTGCCGTCCTCAGGGCACCGGGGGCTTCGGAAAGGAAAGGGAAGGGACCGCTCCACGCCCACGAGCGACGCTTAGGAACAAAGGAAACCCTGGCACGGGCCACGGCGCGTGGACCCTGCGGACACGACGACACGAGAAAGCAGCCAGCCCCGAGGGACAAGTGCTCTCTGCCCCCCTCCCACCCCCGTGAGGAGCCCTGAGCAGTCAGAGCCCTAGAGACAAGGCAGAATGCTGGTTCCCAGGCCGGCGGGGAGGGGCCGGGAGTGAGGGGCCGAGGCTGCCCCCTCCCCCTCGCACGCAGACAGGGCTGGGATCGGACGGCCGCGGGGAGGAGACTCGGGGGGCCGTCAGGTGGCTGACGCACTGTGACCAGGCCTGGCAGGGATGGGGACGCACACGGAGGGGACACACGGCAGGTGCGGGTGGGGACGGGGTGGCCACCAGCAGCCCCAGGGTGAGCCAGGGCCGGGAGACCCGCCCAGCTTACGCTGTGACCCCGACCTACGGGGCCCGATGTCTGTGGTTTGGGCCCCGTGGGGAGGGCTCGGTCACGGCCACCGGGCCACCTGACGCAGGGGACACCTGGAGGGGACAGGGCTGCAGCCGGGGGGACCGCAGTGTGGGGAGGGGGGCCTTACTTGGCTTCCAGGGCCAGGGCGATGATCCCCGCCACCATGGGGGCCGACACCGAGGTGCCCGTGTGGCCGTCCGTGCAGCGCTGCCGCAGATCTGTGGTCACCTGGCGAGAGCAGAAGACGTGGGTCAGCCCCTGGGCGAGGGTCCCTCAGGGCCCGGCCCCCGCCGCGCAGGCGCCTCCGACACGCCCCGGGGCCGGGAGCCCCGCCACCCCCACACGGCCTGGCCCGGCAGGAGGTGGGTGGCCACCCGGCGAGGGCCAGGGCGACGAGCAGGCTGCGATGCGAAGGGGGGACGAGGACGGAGGGGACCCCGGCCCGCCGCCCGCCCCCGCGCACTCACGATCTTCCGCTCGTAGAAGGCGCCGCTGCTGTAGGTGGCGGCCAGCGTGGACGCGCACTCCTCCAGGTACCAGGGCCGGTGGCCATTCTCGGTCGTGCTGCTCACGGACACGGTGTAGATGCTGTTGGCGTAGCCGTCGCAGGAGCAGTGGTCGCCCTCCCGCCCGCCGTTCCCGGACGCCCAGACGAAGATGGAGCCGAGGCCGCGCCGGCCCTGGGGGGGGGGGGGGACACAGGGACACGGGATGGCATCAGCCACGCACACGCGCTGCGCACACGGGCTCGAACCCTGACGGGGCCGCCTGGCGGTGGAGACGGCCTGGAAGGGCGGGCCCTGGGGCCTGCCTGCCCGTGGTGGGGGAGCCAGGGCCGTCACGCCAGCGGGCCCGGCCGGAGCGGTGCCCGCGACGCCCATCTCGACGCCCTGGGGGCCAGCACGAGGGGCTGAGGCGGAGACCCTCGAGGGCTGGGCGAGTGGCAGGGCCGCCCTGGACGGGGCGAGCCGGCCCTGACGGACGGCTTCCACGAGGAGGCCGCACGGGTCACCAGGGGTGCCGTCCTGTCCCGCTGACACAGCGGGCGGCGGGGGCCGGGGCCGGGGCCCCCGGGTGGGTGGCAGCACTGGCATGGCCAGGCCCGGCCAGCACGTGGCACGGCGCGGGCCTCGGCCGCCGGACGGAAGCCGCCTTCTGCGTCTTCTCGGCGCCGTGGGCACAGCGGAAGCGGCCTGGCGCCCGCAGCGTGGGCACGCGGTCCAGGGCTGCGGGCGGGCCGCGTGTGTCCACACTGGCCTCTCCCACTTTCCTTCTCTCGTTGGGGGTGTGGCTGTGCGAGGAGCCCCGAGGGACAAGGGAACGGACGCCCCGCTTTTGGGCACCGCTTCTCAGACATTGGAGGCGAGCCCCGCGGTGGGGGCAGGTGGGCCGCGGGGGTGGGGAGGCCTGTGTCTCAGCCTCAGGAAGCAGCAGCACCTCCAGAGGGACAGGAGCGGGGACACCTGGGCATCCAGCGGGGACGGATGGCCAGGCTGAGGCATCCAAAGGACACTCATCCCCAATAAAAGGAAATTAATAGAAAGTCACCAAAATACATCCCGAAAAGCAATCAAATGGTACGTTTAAGGAAAGATCATAAATGGAGTTAGAAAAGCAGCTCCCCGGAACTGGCCTGGGGGGTGGGTGGGGTGCAGGGTCGGGGGGAAGGCCGCCTTGCAACCACGTTCTAATTGGGGTGCACAGGCTACAATGAGATAAGTACTTCCGAGAAATATTTTTAAAACATATAAATAAATGAGCTCCCTCCCGACAGGAGTCAAAGGGACAAGGGCCCCCAGGGCGTCCTAGGCCCTGCGGGCAGCCCCCGGGCACGGCCTGTGCTCTGGGCTGGGGCTTGTGGGCCACTCAGGGCCACCCAGACACGGGGCTCCGCTCTGTGCGCCAAGAAGCTGTCTTCACCCAGAAATGTTCTGCCATCCTGCTTGTCACAGCTGCTGCAGCTCCAGGCCCCCGCCCTGCCCCCCCTCCCCGCCGGTGTGACTCACAAGGACCGCGATGGGATGGTCAGAGTGATGGGGACGGCCCCGGACAGGGCTTGGCAGCACGCGGGCGGGTGATGGCCAGCCGGCCTGGGACGGTGGCACCCGGCCACTCCCCGGAGCACCAGGCCACCCTGCCTTGCTCCGGTCCAAGAGCAGAGGGGCGTCCCGGTCCCCTCTGGGGCCCCGCCCTGGTCCCCTGCTTCCCCTCCCCTCCCCCCAGGCCTGGCCCGCGCACCTTCCTCACGCCGTGCTCGAAGGCCCGCTGCGCCAGGCGGCCCGGCCCGTCCACCGTCCTGCCGTCGTCATCCGGCCCCCAGCTGGCACTGTACACGTCCACGTAGCCGGGCCGGACGCCCAGGGCCTTGGCCTCCACCACATCGGTGACGTCACCGTCCAGCATGCGGACACCTGCGGGCACAGAGGCTTGGGTGCGCGCGTGGCCCTCACCCCGACATCGCTCCGGACGCCCTCCCCCGCTCTCTGCCCGCGTGGGGGGCCGACGTGACGCCGGGCCGCGTGGCAGTGTCTCCAAGGTCCTCGGGGGGGGGACGGAGCCGCGCCCTCGGGCACGCGGACCCCGCAGCGGACCCCGCAGCGGACCCCGCAGCCGCTCTCCCCGCGGTTCCCACGTCTCCGTTTAACAAGTGACCACGTTTCTGATTTACGATCAAGACCCCGTAACCCGGAGGAGGGGACGCCACCCCCAAGCCCCTCCCGTGCCAGGCCCGGCCCCATGCCTGGGCGGCCGCCGGCGCCAGAGCGAGCCCGAACCTTAGAGCGACCCCGAACCTTAGAGCGACCAACGGCCCGACAGGAGGGAGGCCGTTGTCGCATGAGACTACTCGATGCTCTTTGCACAAAGTCAGGTAACAAACGGCCACAGTAACACGGGGGCTACTTGCTTCTAGTACTTTCTCTGCGCTCAGCTCACCGTTTCCCTCCAAGTTCTCTCCCCCACGGATCTTTACAGAGACCCTTCCCCGGGCCACGTGCTGCTTCCAGCACACGCTGCGACACGTGCAGCCCCCCCTGCACCCCCAGTCCGTGCGCAGTCTTTGGGGGTTCGCCTCACCGAGCGGGGGACCCTCCCCCCACCGGGCTGCATCTTCCTTCTACACCCGGAATCCAGAGTGACACGTAGTCGGCGCTCAAAACACAGAAACTCGAGGCGTAAGTGATTTTTAAAAACAAAATAAACAAAACGCTGACTTTTCCCCGCGGTTAGGAGACGGAGTGGCCCACGCAGGACGGCGGGCCTGTGGGGACGCGTCCCCGGGGACTTGGGGACGACGTCTGACGTACACGGAGGCCTCCTGTCCCCTCTGCTGAACATGGAGTGACAGCCCTACTCACGCGCCTCTCAGGAGGGGACGAGGCGTCCCTGTGCACGTGCCGTGTGGCACCAGGGGCCGGGGCCCCGCACCGTCGGCCCGGGCACCGCGGCGGGGACCCCGATGTGTACCCCGCCGGGGCTGGAGGCCGCGTCCGAGGCTGGGCGCCCACCAGGCCCCGGGAGGCCTGCCTCGTGGCTCGCAGACAGCCACCTTCCAAACTGACGGTGGCTCGCGCACGGCGCCTGGCGCCCCGGACGCAGCAGCGTGTGTGTCAGCGGCTGTGTGACCCCCTCAGCCTGCCTGTCCCCGTCCGTGACACGGGGCAAAGCGCCCACCTCCCGGGTGTTACCCTTTGTAAACACACGCGCGGTGTGACCCTCCCACCTTACGCCAGCTCACTGCACCTTCGCCTGGCTGCTTTCGGGGTGGGCAGGAGCCAGGGTGGCCTGGGGCTGTCCCCTCCCCCAGTCACTGGTCCGTGCGCCCAGGGCTCCCGGCTCCCGGCTGTGGGACACACGGGGCTGTCTCACTGCGAACCCCGAGGGAGGAGTCCGAGCCGGCCGCACCCTGGTGCTGCGGGGTGGCCGGGGGGGTGGTCCCCGGCAAGGTGGGCGCAGGGGACAGAGGCCTGGGGTGGGGGCTCGGCTCTGGGTGGCCCACAGCCCGGTGTCAGGCTCTCTGGCCCTGCCTTCCACAGCGCCCACCCCGAGCGCACCAGCGCCACGCCCGGGTCCCGGTGGCTGCGCCCTCTGGGGACTGGCGGCCACTCCACACCCTCTCTCTGGGCCACGGACCTGGGGTAGGGGCCCCGCCGGCCGCCCCGCAGGCCCAGGTCGACCTGCCCGCGCGTCCAGGCCCGCCCCGTGTGGCACGGGTGTCAGCACCTCCTTCCCAGCAAGGACGAGGGGCCACCAGACGGGCGGCGGCCCTCGAGGCCCGGGGAGGGCCTCGGCACACGCTCCGAGAGCGGAGGGCTCCGGGGCCCAGCTGGAGAGAAACGGATCACTCCCCTAGCGAAGGAAGAAGGGGCCGTCACCGCAAATGGCGGGGACCAAAGGTAACCGGGACAGAGCATGGGATGATGGCACACGAGCCGGCTGTCGCGTGCCCGGGTGGCAGGAGCCCTGGGGACCGGCCTGGGGCGGGAGGGGACAGAGCCCGCTCCGGGCAGGCGGTGCGGGGACCCGCGGGAGCCGTGCACGCGCAGGAGGGAGTGACACGGGCCACCTCACAACACCGCAGCACGATTTTCATAGGGTCCCCCCTCCGCCACCCACTTCTGAGCTTTCATGCGACTCCCAGGTGGCACCTGCAGCGTTGGGGCGGCCCCATCGACGCCAGGCAGCGCGGCCCGCAGCACCCCGAAATCGCTGAGGAAGCCCAGCCCACAAGGCGACCGAGGGTCAGAGTGTGACCCCATCTGGGGAAATGGTCTTTAAAGAGCGGATTCAGCTGGGGTGAGGTCACGTGACCGGGCCCTAACCCACGTGACTGGGGCGCCGCAGGAGAGGACACAGACTTGGGGGCGCGTAGCTGGTGACCGCGCCAGGGCACGCAGGGGTGAGGGGGGCAGCGGGGCCCGGAGCCGCCCGCGCCTGGGCCGTGGGTGTCCCACCTCCAGGATGGGGGGCGACACATTCCCATCGGGGAGCGACGCCAAAACTGGCGCCGGGAAGCACATGATGCGTGTGGGGACGCGAGCGCGCGGGGACGAAGCGCCGGGACGCGCCGTCTGGCCGCGGGGAGGGGCTCCGCCTTCAGCCAGCGCATGGCGACAGGAGAGCAGAGCCGGGGCGGTGACATCGGGCGGCGGCCGGGGCGTGGCGCACACCTCCCCGAGTCCCACTCGGGGACCCCGAGTTTTCTGCCGCACACCCAGAGCGCGCTGGCCCGGGTCCCCCACGCGCACGGTGGCGCGTCCCGCTCCGCCAGCAGCCGCTCCGGCCACACGAGGTCTCAACAGCGCTTCAGAAACGCTGCAACACTGCGACGTTCGAGCCAACTGTCACTGTCGCCTAAGACAGGCCCGGGGCTCCCAAATCTCCGACTCGACGCCCGAAACCGGGCGCTGCGTGCGCCCCGCCCGAGTGTCCAGGGACACCCACACCCGCCACCATCACGCAGGGGCTGGGAGGCCAGTGTGACCGCTTGGCCGGGCCCCCTCGGCCCCCTGCGGCCATCCTGCGCCAGGTCTGCTGTGGACCGTGTCCTCGGTCCCCGTGTCTGACGCTTTGTCGTCGTGGGGGCCACGCTGAGCTGTGCACCGTCGGCGACACACAAACGCCTACAGCACCAACAGCCTTCCCTCTCCTCCTGAATCTCCCTAAATTATGTTTGACCTCGGAAGTGACAATGACGACCCTGAAATGTCAGCTGGAAGCAGTGCAGGTAGATGGAGCACGAGGGAGGTGGGTTTCCGCGGTGAGATGACAGCGCCGAAGGCTGTGACGTCACATGAGGTGACACCACGAGCAATCGCAGAAAAGCCATACAGGAAACTGAACTGTAATTCAAAGAAGTCTCCCCAGACAGACACGTTGGGTCCCACGACAAGGTGAAGACTTAACACCTGTTCTGAACAGTCACCTCGGGTTTGACTCTAATACCAGAACCCGACAAAGACAGCAAAGGATGGGGAGCGAAAAAGAAAATTACACACCCCCAATTCCCGAGAATAGAGATATAAAACCCTTCACCAGATATGAGCAAACAGATTTTGGTAACATACAAAAGTCAAATGCATGACCAAGTGGGGTGTACTGCACAGAGTCAAGACGGGATCGATATTCAAATAGCAACCCATGTAATAATCCGCCCTAATGACAAGTCACAGAAGCAAAGTCACGTGAGCGTACCACTCGATGGGGAAAAAAAGCAGGGAGAAAATGCAACAGCCTTTCATTTTTTTCAAAACTGTCAAAAAAAAGCTCGCGAGAGGAGGGCACGTCATTAGCTTGCTCGAGAGTGTGGGCGACATCCCCGCGGGGGGTGGGGGTGGCCTCCTGGACGCCAGGAGCCGGGCAAGCACGTGTGCGTTGGCTCAGACGCTCCTGGCCAGGGCAATAAGGCCAGAGAAGCAAATAGAAACCATGTCGATCAGAAAGAACTGACACCGCCCCTGTCTGCAGACAGCGCCACCAAGCATAACATCGCCAGGGCTGGAACTCAGAAGCAAGGACAGAAGGTCTGCGGGACCTCCCAGCGTACGTCTTTCAAAATGCAGCCCAAAATATAAGACATAGAACCGTAAGATTTTTGGGAAAAAACAGAATATCTTCGGAATCCCAGACAAGGCGAAAAGTTTGTAGATGGATGTAAAAAAAACAGAACCTATAAAATGAGTTTCATCAAAATTAAAGACTTTTGCTCTACAACAGATAAACACACACAAAACCACCATATTTCTATGTATCGACACCACATGGACATAAGAAATTAAAAATATTATGCCCTGGAAAGAGCTCCAAATAAAATGGAACACTCAGGTATAAAGCTAAGCAAACATGGACAGGGCTTGGGTAGTGAAAGCTACTTAGTGCAGATGAAAGAAATGAAAGATCTAAAAAAAATGGAGAGATTGATTCCTGAATGGAACGATTCACCACAGTCCAGATGGCAATTCTCCCCGTGAATACGTATGTTTAGCACAGTCCTTACGAAAATCCCAACTAAAAATTTTGTAGAGACTGACGAGATAATGGCAAAATTGCCTTTCTATCTGAAAAGGCCAAAGAACTAGAACTGCTAAACTAATTTTGGTTTTTGTTTGTTTTTTAGGCTGACCTCACAGAATGCAAGGACCTTGTCAGCTTACAAGCTATTATTTTTATATTTTTTACGCCGACAGCACCTGGTTTTCCTAGGTGGTCTCCCATCCGGGTATTAACCAGGCCTGACCCTGCTGAGCTTCTGAGATCAAACGGCATCAGGCTTGTTCAGGGTGACATGGCTGGAGACTAAACGAATTTTGAAAAAGAATAGTAAAGTGGAAGCAAGCAGTCTACCCCCTTTCAAAACATGCACACACACGCGCACACACACACACACGTGCACACGCACTCATCAAGACCGTGCTCGCTGGCAGAGGACAGACACGCAGATCAGTGGACAGAGGGAGAACCCAGAAGGGAACTCACACAACAGGCCCAAGTGACTTTTGACCAAAGTAAATGGGAGAAAGACAGACAGGCGTGTCAACTAACAGTGCGGGGACATCGAGACACCCACAGGCAAACGAAACGAAACAAAACCTTGACCTAAGATTTGCACTTTATACAAAATTAACTCAAAGGAGATCTCTCAAAATGAAACTCAAACTATAAAACATAAAACTGTATTTTTTTGGAAAAAAAAAACAGAATATCTTCAGAATCCAAGACAAGGCAAAGAGTTCTTACACTGACTGATACCCCCAAAAAATAACCCATGAAAGGAAAAATTGATCCATTGAGTCTCATTAAAATTAAACACCTTTACTCTGCAAAGGCCCATTAAAGAGAATGAAAAGAGAAGCTACGGAGCGGGAGAAAAGGTTCGCAAAAACCACAATCATCCAAGAAGTAGGAGCCACAATATATAAAGAACAGCCCGCACTCAATGGGTGAAAACCAAAGACTTCGTTTAGCAAACGGGCAGAAGACACGACGAGCTGTTTCACTGACGAGTCACGAGGAGGAGAAGGAGCACACGAAAAGGTCCCCGACTTCACCGGCCGCAGAGAAACGCAGGTTGAAGGAGACATCACTACAGACCCATCAGAACGGCTCAGAAACCCGAGTGATGACCCCGAGCGCTGGCAAGCGTGCAGAGCCGGGCTCCCTCTCACGCTGCTGGGGAGAATGGCACGGCTTCCCTGGAGCAAGGTGCCCGTCGCTCAGAAAAATGAACAGGTGGCCATCCAACTGTGGCACGGTCCTGCTGTGGAATTCTACTTATCAATAAAAAGGCTGAGAGAAACCCCAAATCCGTATTTTTAAATAAGATACTTGTTCGGGTCGCACAAAACTTGAGTGCAGCCGAGGCGGCGTGCAGGTCCCCAGCTGGGACCCCTGGTCAAGTGTACGTAGACTTTTGTACTTGATGAAAATAGAATAAGAATGCTCTTCACATGCACGCTGGAATAGTCACAAAAATGTAACACGTATGAGATCGCAAAGAACTTTCGTAGCACATTGGAAAAGGCAGAAATTATACAGAACACGGTCTCTGAAGCTGATGCAATGAAATTAAAAATTATCCACAAAAGAAGCACTAAACATCCTATCTAGTTTTAAAAAAATGTTTAATCCCTTATAAATAACTTGAGTTAAAGAGAAAAATCAAAGCTGAAATTTTAAAGAATTATTCAGAAGTGAATAATAATAAGAGCAAATTATAATTAAGCTAGAGACGGGTAACAAGAGGAAAAGATATAAAATATGTATTTACTTATTAGAGCACAACAAAGCTTGAAATCTAAGAACTAAGCATTCTAGTCAAGGAGCTACGAAAACAACAATAATAAAAATTTAAAAGCCGAAGGAATTCAAACAGACAGAAAAGCAGAAATTCAGGAATTATAAAATAACCCAAAATATCAAAAATCTAGTTTTGTAGGAAATAGTATATTTTTAATTAATCTCATCAAGGGAAAATGGAGAGGGTACCACATATAAGATTAAAAGAGATTATAAGTATAATTTAAAAAGATATTTTTTTTAATTATGGGAATGTGATATTACATGTTTATGCCATATATCTGAAAATCTGCAGAAAAGGATGACTTTCTAGGAAAATGTAACCACCAGAGAGAGACCTCAGTGGACGGGGCCCTTTCGAGTCACCAAGTCCAGTCAGATGGACTCATCAGCTCTACTCACATTGCAAGAAATGGGCAGAACAGAGAAAAAGTTAAGTTTCCTGGCTCATTCGGCAAAACCAGCCTAACCCCCATAACCAAACAGGAGAGAGACTTCACACAAAAACCCAGCAAAACCATACAGAAAATATTAACGACTCAGTACAGCAGAATACTAAAAGAACAATACTCATAATCAAATGGAATTTATTCTAAGAACGAAAGAATGAAATTTCCAACGTTAGGAAATCTATGACTATAATTTACTATACTGAACAGATTAAACAGTAAAATTGAAAAATATAATTACCTCAATAAACGCTTTTTCAAAACGTGTCATAATACTCAACATCAAACCGTTAGAAATCTAGGAATATAACATTTTCCTTAATTTAATGAAGAGTAATTACAGGAAACCTACAGAAAACATTATAAACGGTGTCACACAAGGAACATTCGTGTCCAAGACAGAAATGAAACAGCAAAACCGATAAACCACCATGATATCATATTCATCAAGAGTCTCTATGCATTGCAATAAGCCGTAAAAAAAATAAGAGTTTTTAAGATGAAAGAGGTAAAAACCACCATCATCTTTACAGACAGCTTGTACTTCTACGTGTCCCGAAAAACCAAGATAATAAAAAATACCAACACGCACAGAGTCCCTTACGGTGACCAGACACGAAAAAGCAACACAAAAAAATCCATTTTTTCCTGTATCCATTTCAATAACAACCAATTAGATTTGTAATTTTAAAAAGATCCACCTAGTTATAAGCTCTGGACCTCTTAGGGGGACCGGACTGACAGGAAGGGTCGGGTCCTCCAACCCAAGCCCACGGGGCCTGCAGCCCAGGCCACTCTGTCCCCTCGGCCCCGTGGGTCAGCATCTCGGTGGCCCAGAGAGTCCCCTCCTCCTGTCCGAGCCGGCCACTAAGAACAAGAAAGCGGCCAGCGTGACACCAAGGCGACAATGGTACAAAAACAAAGGCAAAAGGGAGCGTAACGAGAGCAAGAAAGTGATGACAAGTATCAACAAACATTTCTCCATAATATCCAAAATTCAACAAAAAAAATGATTTCTTTTGGAAGCAAGAGCTCAGACAGACACAAGTGTTGGATGAAGAGATAATGAGACAAAAGAAAGAGACCCAAAGTCTGTTCATCCTCGGGAAAAAAAAAATGACAGGAAAAACTGAACCATTTTAGAAATGACAGCCACTAGGAAAAAGACACTGGTGAGACTGGAAAAGTTACTCAGAGAAGAAATGAATCAAAATCAATGACTCAGGAACAAAACACCGCTGAGAAAGATGGTGATGAGCCAAGATGGACAAAGGACAGAGAGAATCAGGGTGACAGGTGGCTAACGCTGACCCCACCGTGTAAAACAGACGACAATTAAATCGAGTGAGAAGGAACTAAAGTGTTCATTATCTAACACGGGAAATGTGTCATTTATAAAAAAGACTAACCCTGGCTTCTTCAAGATTTTCATAATCTTGAGTTTTTAAAAAAATAACCTTAGAAGGATATTTGAGAACAGAGCACATTATAATAAAATATTTATGTGAAACGGAGCGATTATTTCATTTCAACATCTTTTTCTTCTACTGAAGTCACATACATCAAATAAAGTATAAAATTAAACATCAGACAAATAAATAAAGTGAAACAAAATTAAGGCTAAAGTCCAGCAGTGATTCGGTTTAACTCAGTGTCTCGTGTTCAGCTTTCATAAAATTAAACAGTATGAGCGAATGTTAACATGGTGAGACCCACACGTCCAGCTGTTCATCTGCCCATCCGGGTTCCCGCTGGAAAGCCCTCTGGTGGTACCCGGGCTAAGCACCAGGGCCTGGGGCCAGCCTCGTCGGACACTGGGCAAGTTACTTACCTTTCTGTGCTCCACCTGTAAAATGGGGTGACTACAGCATCTATGAGACGGTGCTGTGAAGACCATATAAAATAATATAAAATGATAAAATAATAATAATATCCAGCAGGCACTCAGGAAGCGCTGTATTCCTATGTTCACCGAGATCTAGATGACATTCTACCTCGTTCTCTGCATTCTTCTGCACTCGGATGAAACCTGACACATATTTTTGAGTTAACCTACTAGTAACGAACGTTCTAGCAAGAACATTATCGTAACGATCGGATCTACACGTCTCCATAACTACTTCTATTTTTTTTTATGTAATAAAACATAAAAATGCACCATTTTACCAAGAAAGTTGGGAGAAAAAAGGAGTCCATTTGTATAAATAGGGAATAAAATTTTTAGGAGCCACCTGTGGTGATTTTAATCCACACCCACATATTCTCGGAAACTATTCCATTCGGAAGGACAGCCAAAATCTCTCCCCTTGAGAACTGTTACACTTAATGATCCATTTCTAAAAAAATAAATAAAGTATGACTGAAGAGATGGGATGTGACTTCTAAGTCACACAAAACATTGCTGCTTCCTGCCTGTTCTCTCTGGAATCACGTGTCATGATAGAAGGTAGCTGCCATGAGCTGGGGACACCCTAGGGGCCCCGTGCGGAGGGACACGCGGCCCCTGCCAGCAGCCGGCAAGGAAGGGAGGGCTCCGCCCCGCAGCCAGCCAGCCAGCGACCCGTCCAGAGCCCGGCCACGCCTTCAGGCTAAGGTCACAGCCAACAGCTCTATTAAAACATCTATTTTAAAAAAAAAACTTTTTAAAACACAACTTTTATAAGAGATCCTTGGCAAGCAACCTATAGAAGGCAGAGGCAGGCAGGGGACTGGTGACAGATGTGGGCCACGCGGGAACCATCCAAGCTGATGTGACTTTGGCCCCGAAGGAACTCTGCGCCTCTGCTCCAGAGAGACTAGAAATGAGCGGGCAAGTGCCCCCCGGAGGCCCCGGGGTGGGGTCTGGGGCTGCGAGAGCAGCTGGAAACTGCGAGAAACCCCGGAGAGGAAGGGCGCTTCCGAGCAGGACGTGCACACTCCCCTCAAACCCTCGGTTGACTCCTGAACTAAGCGGGTTCGGGCGGGACTCCGGGGAGCCAGGAGGAAAACACAGCTGGAGGCGGGATGAGCTAAGCAGGCATCTCAGCTGCTGCCCAACGCTGAGGGTCCATCCATCCTGCCAACTGAGAGGTCCTGCCTTTCCACTGATATCAGCGGGGTCTCGATCTGCGGGTGAAGACTGTGTGCTTGGGCTACAGGCTAAAGGCAAATCAGAAAGAAAGCAACCATAAAAAGCAAACACTCAAACCTCCACAAGTTCAAATGGAGCTGACGGCCGTAACAAAACCCGACAGCACGCAGACAACGAAAACAGCATCCAGAGTCTCTACGAAGGAGCACGACAATGTCTGCTGTATAATTAAAAATGACTAGACACGAACAAAGAAACGGGAGTGTGTGACACGTGTAAGGAGAAAAAGTAATCATTAGAAACAACCACAGATGACCTACCTATTGGAACTAGTACGAAAGACTTTAAAGTAACTCTTATAAATATGTTAGTCTAAATAAAAGATAGGTATAAGGAGTGAAGAGAGGAGGCATCTCAGGAAAGATTTTGAAACACAAACAGAGTCCCATGGAAACCGTAGGATAGAAAAGCACACTCCCTCAGAGTAGAAGAAAAACACTCACGGGATGAGATTAACGGATTAGATGCAACAAAACGTGGGACGAGTGAACCTGAAGGCAGTGCGATAGAAATCACTCAATTTGAAACAGAGAGAGAAAAAAAGGATTTAAAAAAATAAAGCCTCAACCACCTTCGAGGCAAATCAAACAAACTAACAACTATAATTGGTGCCCAAAGAGAGGGAAGAGAAAACAAGGCTGAAAAAATATCTGAAATATCAACAAAGGGACCAACGACGCGGACGACAGCTGGCTCACCGCCGGAAACCATGCGCGCCAGCAGGCGACGGAGTGACATCTTCACAGCACTTAAGACGTGTCACACTAGAGTTCCACGTTCGGCAAAAGTTCCCTCAAAATAAAGACAGACACCTGCAGACAAAAGCCGAGGTGATTTCTCCCCAGCGTCCCCCTCCTTGAAGGACCACAGAAACTCTCAGGCTGAAGGAAACTGGAAAGCAGATGGAAATTCAAGGTAGAAAGTAGGAAAGCACTGGGAATAGTAAAAATATGGAGAGTGTATTTCTTTTCCTAAGTGTTTTAAAGTCAACTGTTTAAAGTAAGAATAACGGCGCGCTGTGCGTTTGTAACATCTGAAGCAAAACATATAAAGCAGCCGCACACAGGATGGGAGAGAGCGGGTCCAAATCCTCTTTGTAGGTTCACGTGCTGTGCACGAAGCACTACAACGTCAACTCCGGACAGGATGGATGAGTCAGGATACATATTCTAACCTCTTGAGCAAAACTTAACAATTCATAAGGAGATCTAACTAGACGCATGTGGTCCCCACGGAGGGGCGGCCTGTCCCGGACGGCCCTGGACGGAGGGGCAGGAAGGAGGGGCTGTGCACTGCGGCTCTGGGGACGTGCCTGTCACAGGCTCCTGGGCCAGTGCCGACCTGGGCCAGCGCCTCACGGCTGGTCCCCACCACGCGGCCTTGTCGCACGCCAGGCCCTTTGTCCCCTTCCCGCCGCAGGGGGTCACACGCCTGCTGTGCCCTGTGCTTCCGCCCCCACTGCCCGCCCACCCTGCCACCCGTGTCTGCCGCCGTCACGTCGGCACGTGGTCCCGTGCTGCCGTTCGTGCTGGCACCAGTCGCTGCCCTCGGCGGCCGGCAGGGCAGTGTGGATGGCGTCCGTGCTCCATGCGTGAACCGCAGCTTCTCCGGCCCGCGTGTCTGCGGCCCCGGGGGGCCCGGGCGGAGGACACGGGGCGCGTGGGCCACCGGCCGCCCGGGCCCTGACCCGGCGCTCTGGCCCCTGCCCCGGGCTGCCCCGTGACACGGAGCTGGGCAGGCAGCGCTGTCACTGCATCACGTCCCCCAGGGGACGGGCCGAGCAGACAGCTGACATCAGTGCTCCAAGGACACGCGGCCCGTGCACGGTGGGAACGAGACTGGCCCACAGCTCACACGGACACTCCCCAGGCACCGTCCCCACTGAAGGTCCCGGGAGAACCCACACACCTCAGTGCAGAGCCCCCCAAAGGCGCCGGGCCAGTGGCGGCCTCCTGACTGTTCTGTGTGACGCGCCCTCGGCAACGAACACTGACACAGAATGACAAATCCTGGCCACTTCAGTGTCCCCAGGGAACGGAAGGCGGAGAGTCCCAACTGAGTCAATGCTGGGGACCCGCCTTTCAACACTCGAGAAGGTCTCTGAGGATGGGGCGATTCAGGGAACCCCGGCCCCAGCTCCCCGCCTCGGGGCTACGGCGGGCCCACGAAGGCAGGCGGCAGAGAAGGCTGCGCCTGGGCAGGTGGCCCGGGCGCGTGCACCCGCGGGCGCCACAGGTGGCGGCCACCAGTCTGAGCGGTGAACGGAAGACACGGGGCTCCTGGCCGGAAGGCCCCGTCCGAGCAAGGGGGGCTGGGCTCACACATGGGGTGCGGAACAGCAGAGCCAGGGACGGCGGGGTCAGCCTGCTCCTGACGCAACCTGGGGGTGCCACGCTCGTGGGGCCCTGCACCACATGGAGGGGTGCGGAGATCTGGGAAGGCGATGGGAATGCGCAGGTGCAGACGGGGAGACCGGGCACGTCGGGGGACCCCACAACAAACGTCCTGGCCACAGCTGAGGGGGGAAGGCCCGGCTCCCCGGTAGAGGGCAACGCACAGGAGGGGACCCACGTGGCCTCGAGGAGGACAGCACTGTGTGCAGCGGTGACCCCGCAGCCAGCTCCGCAGGGCCAGGGAAGAAAGGGGGGCCTCCTGGGAGACCCCACGATGGTGTTCCCCGCAGAGCAGTGCCCGGGACCCTGCCGCGGGCCAGTCGCGGTGCTGGTGCCTGGGGGTCTACGCAGCTGGCCCGACCCCCCTCTGGCCAGACCCCGCAGCGCCCCCACCGCGTGCACCCCACGTGCACCCCACGTACCTCCGATCTTGGCGTTGTAGGCCACGCCCACGATGCAGTAGGAGTTGTTGGCGGAGGCGGCGACCTCTCCCGCGCAGCGAGTGCCGTGTCTGCAGCGGACGGGCGGCGGTGAGGCCCGGCCCGCGAGGGCAGAGGCCCCGGAGGCGGCGCTGTGTCCCCGCGGCCCCTCCCCCGCCCCCCGCCTGTCGTCAGCAGCCCCCGGAGGGGGCCGTCCTGCCCGCCAGGCCTGGCGGGTGACACCTCTTCCTGCCTGGGGCCCGTTCCCGGCCCCGCCGCCCTCCCCGTCTGGGCCCTGACCGACGACACACGGCGTGGCACGCACAGGTGGTGTCGCCACCTGCCCGGCTGACAGGACGGAGGGAAACACGGGCACTGTGTCCCCGACGGCCCCCGGGAGCGGGAGAAGGACGCTCCACACCGAACGCCACGGTATCAGGGTACCGGGAAGTGACCTCGGCGATGGCCGCATGACCCGCTGCGCCCCGCGGGGCCAGTCCCGCCGGCGGCCGGGACACGGCGAGCTGAACCCGCGCCCCCTCGGACACGCGCGGGGACCCGACCACTGCCAGAAGCCTGCCCGGCCGGGGTCCCTAGCATCATGGGGGACCCCGTGAGCCCGGCCCTTCGCGGGTCACCCCACTTTGCCCCAGGCATGCCCCCTGCAGAGCGGGACGAGGACCGCGGGACGCGAGGTGGGGAGGACTCTGGGGGCTGGGCCTCTGCGGTCGCGGGTGCCACCGCGCACCCCACTGGGCAGGTGCCGGGGCGAGGACCTCCGAGTCAGCGCGACCGAAAACTACACCCCTCCCAGGGGGCCGCGCCTTCACGCCGCTGTGCTTTGGAAGAAACGCAGAAGCACAAGCACTCCGGGCAGGGGACAGGGGGCAGGGGGCAGGGGACAGGGGGCAGGGGACAGGGGGCAGATCGGGGACGAGCAGGACGGAGCGAGTGGACACCAGGGCCTGGCTTGGGAAACGGGACGCCCACCCAGGCTGCCATTCACAGCGCTCGTGTCACCCACTCTGTCCATCCGGCCACACGCACCTGTGAAGTGACCACACCTGTCATCCGTCCCGCACGCACCGGCCAGGGAGGCCGGGGGCAGCCCCCCGAAAGCGTCTCTCCAAGACGAGGAGGCTAAGGGGACCCAACCCGCACGAGCCACGCCCCGGGAATGCGGGCCTTGAGCCCGCGGTCCCCGCCTCCCGCACCTCGCCGGGTCCCGCAGGGTCGGGCACGCGCTGGGCACGCAAACGGCCAGTGCGGCGACCGCGGGCTGCAGTGGTCATTCCCGCAAAGTGGCCGGCCCCGCAGGCAGCAGGGGTGGTGCTGGCTGAGCGCCCAGGCCCAGCCGGCCGCAGAGGGGACGCGGGGGGACCGGGACGTACTTGTTCTCGTTGCTGGCGTCGTACCGCGGAGACGGGTCGTAGTCGTTTCCGTTGACGTCGTAGCTGGCGTAGGGGTCCTGAGAGGTGACAGCTGGTGAGTGAGGAGGCGCGGCGCGCGACAGCCCCGCTGTGACCCTCTGCGCCCCGCCCGGCCCCGCAGCCCTCCCCGGCGGCGTCTGTGCACCGGCGTCACAGGGGACAGCGCCCTACGGGTTTTCAATCTGCACAGTGGCCCCTTGAACACTGGGGTACGAGCACCGCCCCGCCCCAGCGACACAGCCCAAAATGCGTGTCACCTTCCACTTCCCCAAAACTCGGTTAGGGAGAGCCCACGGGGGACCTGGGACCCCCGGGCCGGGACCGGGCAGCCGACCCGCACCTTGTGCTGTGTTACGCGTGGCACGCGGGCATAAGGAAGCTGGGGACAGGAACACGTGACAGAGCCCGAGGCGGAGACCCCAGCGTTTGCGGGGTTACGGGACAGCCCCGCATGAGTGGCGTGAGTGGCCCTGAGCGGGCAGCCCCCGCCCGTCAGGCCGCAGGCCCTTGGCCCGTCACTTACGTAGTTGGCGGCCAGGTCGGGGTGGTTCCTCTCGATGCCGTCGTCCAGAATGGAGACCACCACGTTCTTGCCCGTGTAGCCTCTGCGCCAGGCCGCCTGGACATTCATGTCCGACCGGCAGCGGCTGTTCCTGTCGCCGCAGTGCTGTGAGCAGGAGACAGAGCGCCCGGGGGGACGGCTAGACGGGGCGGACGCCCCGTGCACCCCCACTTCCGGGAAGTGACAGCAGGACTCTGGGTGCTGCCTCTGCACCTGCCCATCTGGCTGTCATTTTTCCGGGATGTCACCTCCTCAGGCCTCTGTCCAGGGGCCCATCTCACTGTGTCCCTGGTCCCACAGCCCGCCTCAAACGGCACCCCGGCACAAGGAGGCCCCCCCAAAAGCTTTCATGTCATTTTTTAAAATCACAAGTGAGCTTGCGCACCCACCCAGGGTGCAGCTTCGCTGGGGAAAAGCATCCTTCTGGGGACCCCACCCACTCACCATGTACCACATATTGGACCAGATGGGGTCGTTGAAATACAGGGCCGGGGGGTCGCCCCGCGCCTGCCTCTTCACCCGGCGTCTCACCTGCTGCTGCTGCAGCCACGTGACCTGCGGGGAGACGGGGCGCGGCTCGTTGGTGGGGACCCGGCTCCGGGCAGCCTCCCCGCGGCGCCACAGGCTCCGCGTTCCACGAGGACCTGTCGCCCCAGACGCCTTGGACGTGAAGCTCGCAAGGTGATGCTATCACTTCCAAACGAGCACAGCGGAAAAATGAGTGTGTGTGTGTGTTTGTGTGTGTGTACTATATGTGTAGATGCTACAACTCTGATAGACTTGGAAATCATTCTCATAAAAAAGAAAGATCTTGTAAGGTTATCAATAAATTGTCCGCTGAGCCTTGTCGCAGTTTAAAAGAAATATGTACGGAGAGTGAACAGAGGAGAGAATTGGTCAGATGATCATTCAAAGTTGGAAGCAAGATGTTTATAGCGTGGACACGAATAAGTGAATCGTGATAACCCATGTATTAGAATTTTCAGCAGCCACTAAATATAGGGCACCCAAACTCAGAGAAAAATCTAGAAAGGGATTCAGCAAGACATGAAGAGTGGCAATTCCTTGTTGGGGACATTATTGCTCACTTAAAATTTAAAAGTTATTTTCGGGGTTTTGAACACTTCTCTCCATCGGCCGGGTCTGCCTTCGAGGAAGGACGTCTGAGCGGCAGAGTGACCGTCACCTGGGAGCCCAGGAGCCCGGCGGCGGGACCCGAACCCACTGAGCGTGACCGAGAGCCCGCGCACCCGTGCAGCGGCCTCCCGTGGGTCGTCGCGAGCAGCGCTGGCTTAGGGACAGGGCTGTGTCACATCATGGGGAGTCACATCAGGGCTGACGCACAGCTGTGTCACCGCGCGTGAGCATCGTGAGAGAATTTCAAGGCGGATGAGTTTTGTCACTTCTACAAGATCACAGGAAGAACGAGACAGTCTTGGCTCCGCCCCGCGGTCCCAGTGACTCACAGTGGCACCCGAGGGGCTCAGCCTGGCACCCGGGCGGGGGACAGGAGTCTCCAGGGTGAGGGCCCAGGGTAACCCGCAAGCCAATCCAAGTCACAGGCCACGACAGCCACCGCGGGGGCCAGCAGAGGTTGTTCTTCCAGGGGACAAAGGGACCCCAATGGCGGGGGACCCAGAAGCCTCCCCACACGACCCCGAGGACAGACCGGCCCCAGACACGGGCTCCCAACCAGGGAGGGGCTGACCCCAACGCTCGGCCATGGGCAGGGCCCACCCCACCGCCCCAGCGATGTGCCGGCGACACCCCAGAGACGGGGCTCCCCGGAAACACGCGGAGGGCTCAGGCCCAGCGTGGGCTCCGGCAGGAAACAAGCTCGGCCCGAGTCCCGGATGGTGTGTCACTGCCACCGAGAGACAGACGCTTCCGTGGACAACAAAACAACACCCCTCGATGAGACGGTCTGCTCGCACGCCACCCGACGGCACTGCGAACCAGAAGGCCTGGCCCTCGCACGATGGCCACCGCGACACTCCCGATCTGTGCACCGTCTGGTTACGGGACAGTGCTGCGGGCACAGCCGCGGGCTCCCGGCTCCCCGGGGTGCCAGCTCACTCACGCCCTTCTGACTTCTGGTTGTGGAGACCACAGGGCGATGCCCTGAATCAGGCAGGTGGCACTGGGGACACCACGGAGCAACCCCCACGAGACGGTGGGGTGCAGGCGCCCGGCCCCCAGCGCTGCTGGGCCCTGGGCGGGACCTCAGCCTGCACATGCAGACCGCAGGGTGGGCTCTGATGGCACAGGGTGGCGGCACCCTCGGGGACGTCCCTCTGGCCTGGTCCCGGGGACAGCCATGTCCTCTGCCTTTCGCAGCCACCGGGCGAACGGAACAGAACAGATGGGTCACGAGGCCGGGCCCTGAATCGTGGGCCCAAGCCTGAAGGTGACAGAATCACAGGCGACCTCGCTGTCCCTGACTCGGATTCGGCCGGTGCTCGCTCCGCCTGGGCCGGCTTCACCTGTCCTCTCTCCGACCACTGCCTTGCTTGTCACCCAACCCCAGGAAAGGACAGGGGACCCTGGATTCACTCGCGTGCCACCGCCAGGTCTCCCCGCTGGCTTCTCTGGGCAGAGTGGACCCAGGGGACCCTGGGCAGAGTGGACCCTGGGGCCGCTTGCTCAGTGGACGAAGCTGCACCGAGTCTCACCCCGTGCCCGGGGCCGGGAGCCGGGGACACGAGCGTGAAGACGCCAGGGTCCCCCCGGGGCACGGCGCCCTCTCCGGCTCCTCCAGCCTCGCGTGTTCCTCGGGCTGGAACCCACGGGCCACCGGCCCCTACGGGAAGCTCAGCGGTGCAGACGACCCAGAAGTGAGGGACAGAAACGCGACTCTCCCAGCAGAGGGGACCCGGCCTGTCCGCGCACCGCCACGGGCACCGCCATGAGGGGCACGTGACTCGGGACAAAGGCACGGGCAGTTTAGGATCTCGGGACATGTCACTCGCGGGCTGATTCCCCTCCAGACCCTGCGGACGAGGGGTCAGAAGACGAGCTGATGACGACGGGGACGGGAGTGTGGCTGCGCGACCTTTGACCTTCGCCAGGAGCCGCGGCCTGGGGTCGCCCTTTGAGAGCCTTGTGGCGTCTTCCTTCCCTGACGGGAGAGCCGGGCCTCGGGCCGGTCCCGAGACTGCGGCTGGGCAGGGGCGCCCCGGGGGCTCTCACAGGAGACGCTGCGACCCCCTCCCGGTCAGGACGCGTGGGACGAGGCGGTGGGACACCGCAGGGGGACACCGCAGCCACCTCAAGCCCAGATACGCAGCGTGGAAAGCGAGTCCCACACGCGGGGAGCCGCGCGCGGTTCCGCCCTGGTCACGTGAGCCCGCGAGTCACGTGAAACGAGCGCCGAGCCGCATGCAGCTCCGCCCCGGCCACGTGATTGCGTGAGAGTCACCAGGGACAAGCCGCACGCAACTCCGCCCCGGCCACGTGAACGCGGGAGCGTCACATGGGCCGAGCAGGCAGCCGCACGCAGCTCCTCCCTGTCACGTAAACGCGCACGAGTCACGTGAGACAAGCAGAGAGCCGCACGCAGCTCCGCCCCGTTTACGTGAGCGCGCACGCATCACGTGGGACGAGCGGCGAATCGCACGCAGCTCCGCCCCAGCCACGTGAACGCGCACGCGTCACGTGAGACGAGCAGAGAGCCGCACGCAGCTCCGCCCCTGCCACGTGATCGCACGAGAGTCACGTGGGGCGAGCCGCAGGGAGCTCCACCCCGGTGACGTGATCGCGCGAGCGTCACGTGGGACGAGCGGCGAACCGTAGGCGGCTCCACCCCTGCCATGTGAACGCGCACGTGTCACGTGGGGCGAGCCGCACGCAGCTCCGCCCCGGCCACGTGAACGCGCTGGCGTCACGTGGGACGAGCCGGGAGCCGTGCGCAGACCTCGGCCACGTTAGCGCGCAAACGTCACGTGCGATGAGTGGCTCCGCCCCGGTCACGTGAGCGTGCAAGTGTCACGTGGGACGAGCGGTGAGCGGCACTCAGCTCCTCCACGGCCACGTGAGCGCGCGAACATCACGTGGGACGAGCAGGAAGCTGCATGCAGCTCCTCCCCGGCCACGTAAGCATCACGTGGGACGAGCGGGAGCTGCACGCAGACCCCGGCCTCGTGAGCGCGCACGCGTCACGTGGGACGAGCAGGAAGCCGCACGCAGACAAGAGCTTGGCCCGGGGCGCGGCTGCGGGACGGTCACAGGAGGCAGGGACGGGGGATCGGGGGCCCCGCCGGTGCCACATGGAGGCGGCAGGTGCCTCTGGGCGGAGGTGGGGTCAGGGCGGCCGAGCTGCTCCCGGATGTGTGACCTCGAGCTGCCCACCAGGCCTCTGCGGCAGTGTCAGTTGGGCCAGGGAGATGACACAACACAGTCTTTTGGGGCGTATTCTAAAATTCAAACTTCTTACCCATTTATAGCGGCCATTCTTCCACTAGACCCTGCGGGGCTGCGCTGGGAATGCAGAGCCAGCGGCGAACCCCGGCCCCCGCGGACAAGCCCACCGGGCACTGGGCCGCGGCCCTGCCCCGCCCCCAGCCCATCACGCGTCCTATGACCTGGTCACTTATGTCTGCATGCCTGTCCTCGCCAGGAACGTCCTGTCTGTACTGCGAGCAGCTGCAGCACACACAACTCCAGATAAAGCCGCTGTGTGGCCCGCGCAGGGACCGGATGGAGCGCTGCGTCACCGCTGGGAAGAGGCCCAAGCTCGGCCCGAACTCCGAGCAACGAGCAACGTCTCATCCCGCGAACCGATCCCCAGCTTCCCAGACTGCTGAGCTCTAAAGCCCCAAGAGAAGCCTCGCCCCGCAGGCCCCCGCCACCCAGAAGGCGCTGCGGGGCGTCCCCCTCCCTCCCCATTATCAACCCCCCCCCAAAGACCGGAGGGGAGGGCTGCCCCAGAGTCCCCGTCCTAAGATGCAAGGGTGGGAGATGCATCAGCCACACGGAGCTGTCAGCCAGCCTGGAACACAAGCAGAACGAGTAATTTTTAAAAAATGTGTGAGCCCTCAGAGCGATTGGCCAAGGCTTCTGTAACATCCACCCTTCTCCAGACGTTTGGCAAAAGCACAAGTGCAAAGCAAATGCTTCCAGTTTGCTGAAGTGACAGCCCTTGGGAGAAGCCAGCGACTGGAACGGCCAGGCTGATCAGCAAAGCACGGGGGGCAAAATGGTCCTTTTCAAAGATGATAAACAAACAAACAAAGCAGCAGCACGTAAAGGTAATTAAGAACGTAAGAAAATCCGCTGCACGGATTGGATTGTGATACAGGATCGTGTCAAAAGATGCTTCAACCGCACGTGTGACTGAAGTCTTGAATCTTCCGTGCTCACTGCTGTTCGGTTTGGTTTTGTTTTAACACGGACGCCATCAGCTTTGATGGGAAGTGGGAGTGGATTGTAAATTCCACCACTTCTCAGAACATCTTGAGACAATGGGGACTGGAGCTAATGAAATTAAATCACCCTCTGCCTCTGAATGACCTCTTGTCGTCAGGCCTACAACGTTCACTTCCAGCTCGGTCATCCCAACACATGGCCACTTGGCATCCGCAGTCCCCCAGCGACATTAAATCATCTTTTGCTTTCAACCACGCCGAGGACACAGCTCTGCAAAGCCTGAGGAGCCGCGGGAAGGCGTTGCGAACGCAGGAGCACGTCGCGGTGCACGGATAGGTGGCACTTGTGCGCAAGAGCGAGTTTTGTCTAATATTTCATCGGAACCCATGCCCCTCGCCCTGTCGCCAGGCCCTGCAGGGCGGGCCCCTCGGCGTCCCCCGTGCCTCTGAGCTCGGTCATGTTTCCAGAGGGACAAGGAGGGCCGTCGAGGTCACAGCCTCGTGCGTTTAAAACGCAGTCACATCAAGATGGGGGAGTTTCCAGAGCGCGGGCTGAGACGCTGCTCGCTCCGCCTTGGTGCCAGCCCTTGGGAAAGCATTTCCTACTCAGAAGCCCCAGAGAGAGGGGACCGAGAGAGCCACTGTCCCTCCCGCGTCGCCTGCCGGGGGGCGGGGCTCCCCCTGCGCGCAGCTCGCCCCTCCTGTCACTCTCCGCGAGTCGCAGCATGGTAACGCCAGGGACTCTGCACGCAGAGCGCACAGGGTGGCGTCCCGCCGGGGCGTTCCCGTGTCACGTGGGCACAGCAGCGGCTCCCTCCGGGGCCTCGAAGTTTCTCCACACGGGGACAGGTGACAACTGCTGTGCTCGCCAGCCTGTGCGCCCTCCCGCTGGGTGACACGGGGACAGGCGCGGTGTCTGCTCTCTGTCCTTCCTCTGTGCTTCCCAGAGGAAGGAGCTCCTGCCCCCGAAAGTGGCCCTCCTTCCAGGGCCAGGCTGCGACACGGGAGGGTGCAGCCCCAGCCCTGACGACCAGGTGGGGTGCCCCAGCGACGCCCCCAGCAAACACCGACCCCCCTCCGGCCGTGAAGGAGCAATGAAGTCAGCAGGTCCTCGGTCCTCCCTCACCCCCACACCCCACAAAACATCCAAGAATGGGGAGCACTGCGATCAGAACCCACAGAGCGAGCCCCCGCAGGCAGGCACGCCAAGGGCGGTGTCCCCAGCTCAGCCAGTGCAAGAGCCACACCGTCAGCAAGTGGCCGGGCCGGCACCGTGCCAGAGTGAGAAGGCCACGTCCCTGTCCCCACACGCGGCTCATCGCCCTGCGATACTGTAGCGCACGTGGTTCCATGTTCTGTGTCATTTTCTGTCAACCCCAGTGGCCCCGCCATGGACAGCACAAGTCCGTCACCGGGGGGGTGAACGAAGCTATTCAAGGTCACTTGGCCATCTGAACATTTTAATTTTACCGAATATCTGTTGACGGATATTTGTCGATTATCCATCTCAAATCTATCCAGAAAGGAAGTTCAGAGACCCACCCAAGAAATCCAAATTATGTGAAAACTTAAAATGCCAGCCTCTTTTCAAACGCGTTCATCACGGGGCTCACTTGAATCGCCTCGTCTCTGCCTCCGCGGTCAGAGTCTCGTGCCCATGCCCCGTTGTCACTGCATATTTAAAATTTAAAACGCCCACAGGCCTGCACTCGAGTGTCGCGTCCACCAAAAGCCGAGAATTCAGATTCTCAGGCCTGCCGCGTGCGGGGGGCGGGTGCGTGGCGACGCAGCCGTGTCTCTCTCTCATTCAAAGGGCCACGGAAAACGAACGGCCGGCGAGGGCCACGTGGAGCCCAGACCCGGGCGTGGGTGGCACCGCGGACCCGCGCGGAAGCGGACAGGGCTGCACGTACCTGGGGGTCCATCCGCAGGAAGGTGTGAGGGCCACGGCTGCTCCACGCCGACCGCTTGAACGTCTTGCTGTGATGGAAGTGGTAATACCCGTCCAGGTCTCCGATCTGCAAAGCAGGACGCAGAATGTCACTGGTTCAAGCAGCTGTGCCAACAGCTCCGACAGCCCGCCGTCGCATGGAACCCCGGGACGTCCCCAGGCAGGCCGCTGTGCTCCTGGGGCGGCTCTCCGTCCCCGACGCCCCCGCTCCCAGCCCCGACATCGACTCCTGCCGGGGTGCATGGCACCAGGCGTGCCCACGAAGCGTGCAGGCCACCCGATCCCGGCGCCCGCACGGCCGGGGGAGTGTCTCAGACGCAAGTTCAATGTTCATTCAGGATCAGGCGTCCCCGAAGTCGCTGAGTGAGTGTCAAGTGAGGTCTGCACCAGAACATTCGTTTATAAACAGACTGCGTCCTCTGCGCCCCACGGGGAAACTGAGGCAGCTAAGAATGAACGTTCACTCCCGAGTGGAGGGAGCCAAGGACGACACGGGGACCATCTGCTCAGGGCGCGCCATGCCCGGGGCCCCCCGCTTCGCTGCCAGGGGTGCTGGGTGGGGGAGACAGGCTGCAGCCTGAGGGGTGGGGGTGGGGGCCTGAGGATGCCTGTGCCCTCCGGGACGGGTGGCCCGCACTGGCCCTCACAGCTGGGGACCCCTGAGTGCCAGCACTGCTGGCACACCTGCTGCCTGTCCTTTCTCTGGCGGCTGACGACAGCTCGCTGGTCTTGCCGTCTTTTAAGTGGAGAGGGACCACGTATTAAGGGGACCCCCACGCTACGCTCCTGCGGTTAAACCCCAGCTTTTTCTCTAGCTTTGGATTAAGGGGTGAATTTAAGACGGGGGGTCCTACAGAGCAGTTCCCCATGGCGAACACCAGCACGGGCGTCACGCCCTGCCCGTCCCCTGAGCCAGGAGGCGGACCCCGCCCGCTCCTCCGGTGAGTGTGGCAGGGGACGGGCGGCTCGCCCCTGCAGGGACGCAGGCTGAGTGTGCCCCATTCGTGCCCCCATTACGGCTGTTCCGTCTGCTGCGACCGGACCCCACCGTTGCTGATGGCCCAGGCAGACGCGGGGTGGGGGGTGAGGATGCCCTGGGCGCCCACCGCCCCCCAGAAGGTGGGGCAGGTGTGCATAGACAGCGCCCGCCGCCCGTGCGTGCCTCCCGCCCACACTGGTGTTCAGGGGATCCCCCCCCAGTCCGGGAAATGCAAAACCACATTCTCCGCCCCGGCTGCTCGGCAGCTCTGTCGCTGCCACCACGGGACATGGGACACTCGCCCCGCCGTGCGGCCCGTGAGGGGGACGCGGGGCGGCCGCGCCCGGGCAGGCGGGGAGACTGAGGCACGGGGCGCAGCATGGCTGGCCTTGCGCTCCCTCCGCGCCGCCGACGGTGCCCCCGACACGCGGGCGCCGGCCCGCCCCGGTCCCCCGACCCACGTCCCCAGCCCGTCCGGGTCCCTGGCCTGCGTCCCCAGCCGCAGCTCGCTCAGCACCACGAGTCTCGCCGCAGGCGCGCGTCCCCTCGCCACGACACGGCGACCCGGGGACAGCCCGGCTCACCGCCCACCCCGCCTGGGCCCATGCGCGTGGCCGTGGGCGGGGACATGCGCGTGCAAGCCTGTGCCCGTGTGCGCAGCACGTGTGTGGACGTGAGTGTATATGTCCAGGTGTGTGTGCATGCATGCACATGTACTGATACACATGTGTTTCTGTGTGCACACATATAGATGTTTGTGTATTACATATATGTGCACGCTCAGACACATGTGCACGCCCACAGCTGTGTGTCTTCACACGAGATCCATGAATAAAGGCGGGGACGCATGTCACTCCCTGCAGCCGCACGCCGGAGGGCGCCTCCCGGCTGCGACCCTCCACATCCCGGGCTCACCGCCCCAGCGGCTGTCACCGCCTCCAGGGAGCCCTCCGGGATCTCCCGGCTCTGCTCTGCCCACACGCGGCTGTCACCGCCCAGCCGCCTTCCCTCCCTCCACTGCACGCACCTCAAAAGCAGGAACTGTCACCTGCAAACCCTCGACGTCCCACGAACTGCAGGAGCTCAAGCAACGGTGAAGGCAGCAGACGCCACGCGACACGGAACCACTCACGTCCGTGTGGCTGCCCACCGCGACCCCGGCCACCCGGCCCTGGGTGCTGTCGTGCCTTCGGGCTACCCCCAGCCCCTTCCCAGGCAGGCTGCCAGACTGGCAGGCCACCTGCCCGCGGTGTGGCCCACGCCCTTTGTGCAAACTGGCCTTGGAGAGGACGCTACCCGGGGACCACGGGTGGGATGGGCGTCAACCTCTGTAAAGCCAAATGGGGGGGCCGAGGCCAGGTGTGCCGGGGGCGCTGATGGGAAGCTTCTCCCTGTACATGTGAGTACGGCCAGGTGAGACGTGAGGTCAGGGGGGTCCCTCAGTGGGTGCTGTACGGCCTGTCCAACCAGAGGAAGACCCGGCATTCCTGTGACCCCAAGGAAGGGGTGGCGGGCGCCCCACCCAACTTAGCACATTCGATTTGCAGCAAAGAGGCCACATCTCCCCCGAATAACATTCGATCGGTCCCAAGGTCCAACCGCCCACTCAGCTTGCCCCCGGCCGGGCACCAGTCACAGGTGCAAATCCCTAACTAAGCCCGGAGCCGGTGAGCTGGGCCGCGGGGTGTGGGGAGTATGGGCACAGACTTTGCTCAGGCCACAGAGATGCCACCTCCCTCGCCAGGCCAGCAGCTCAGCTGATAAGCAGCCACAAAATGTCACAACATTCCCGGCCTCAGAAACGAACGGGCGACGGGAAAGTCAGATGAAGCTTCTGACTTGGCAGGAACGGGTTCACTGCCACAGAGCCAGGTTTTGGGGGACAATCTGTGTTTAAAAGTCACAGGCCCAGGTTTTTGGGGAGAATCTGTGTTTAAAAGCCACAGGCCCAGGTTTTGGGGGACAATCTATGTTTAAAAGTCACAGGCGTCAGACTTCAGTGATACGATCTTACTGATCCCACTTCCTTAGGAAAAACATGAATAATGAGAGCTTATAAAAACCTACACACAAAATTAATTCCTCCTCTAGCGACTTCCGCCCAGGGAAAGATAAATGTCCACGGCCACCGAACCTATATTTAGCCAGCTTTGGGTTGCTTGGTATTTGCAATTGAGAAAGTCCAGAAGAGAGAGAATAAACATTTGGTTGTTATTTTTTTAAGCGTTTAAAAAAAAAAAACTGCTTCCCATTTCAGTCACGTGCACACACAGCGACATTCTGCGACTGCGATAATTATAATTCTGACCCCAGGAAAGGTTACTGCACCGTTCCCTGGTCTCCTAAATATGCTGTCTTTGACACGTAGTCACCCAAAGTATGCAATTAAGCGGCTCGGCTTCCTACAAAATCCTGAAAATGTTTTTTAAATTTTTTGACTCAGTAAACTTCATTTTCTCTTCCCTGGAGTCACCAAACCCAACGATGTGGCTTCAGACGAGGACATTTCATTTACACACCTGGACCGTGAACACCCACAAAGAGCCATCTGAAAAACTCTGTAATATTTCCCGTGAAAACCTGTTTTCAACCATTTACTGGTGAAAGGTTTTGAGGATTTTTTGTTCATTTTTTTTGGTTTTCTGTTTGTTTTCTGGCTATCTGGAATTAGTCATTTTGCCAGACTTTCAAACCTAACCCCCTTTCGTGTTCATTTTTGTCGTTTTCGTTTTGGTTGAAAGGTACAAAGCCCCCTCCTCCTCCTAAAAAATCTTGGTCCTAAAGGTGTCATCTGTGGCAGCACGTGGCTTCTGGGTGTTGGGGGAGGAGACGAAGGGGAGGCCCGGGGGGCCCGGCCTGGGGAAGGTGTCTGTGCAGGGTGAGGGTGGGGAGTGGGGGTCCTGGGCGAGGGCAAAGGGCAGCCCACCCCAGGTGTGGGCCCAGGCAGGCCGCGGAAGGTGTCCGCACGCAGGGGTGCAGGACACAGGGCAGGCCGGTGACCCTCGGAGGCACGAAGCGGGTGTGGTCACCGGGACCACAGCCCGAGTCCCCCGGGGCTGCGGCTCCCCCACGCTGCGACGGGGCTCGCGACACGGAACAGGAAACGCGCGAGATGGGTTCACACGCTGTCACCACGACGAAACCCGGGACCCCCTCTGCACCCCCTCCTCCCGCTCCTGACACGGGCGCCTGCCCCGGGCCACGCAGGGTGCCGGGGCCCCCCGCGCCAGTGACGGCCAGCATGGGGGCCTGACAGGAAGGAGGCGCAGCCGGCCCCAGGGAGCAGGGGACCAACCAGAGCGCAGGGATGCTGCCCAGCGGCCGCCACCAGGCTCGCCGGGCCCCAGGCGGCTCGTCCCCTGGCCGGGTCCCTCTGCCACGTGGTCTCCCTGGGAGGAAAGGGCCTGGGGGCGACAGAGGGGCCCCAGGGACCCCTTCCGCGGACCTCGGGGGACACGCCGCCGGGACCCCACGTCGTGGCCTTGGGCCTTGGAGCCAGGTCTGAGTTCCAGACGCTCTGTCCCACTGGACGGCGACTCCTGGCCAGCCCCGAGCTTGTCCGAGCCGCCATCTCCCTTCCACATGGCGGGGCACCCGCACCCCACGCCCCGCGGCCGCTGTGGGGGTCGAGGAGGCGCTGAGATGCCCGCGGGGTGGGGTGGGGGCTGGCACACGGCGGGCCAGGGAGCCCGCTTCGCGTGAGCTATGGCAGAAATGACCAAACGCGGGTCATGTGCTCTGTGGGGCGCCAAGTCCTCGGGGGACAGACCCCGCTGGCCCTTGGAGTCCCCCTGGAAAACAAGCGTTCTTTCTCGGTGTCCCCTTGGCGGGGGGGGAGGGGGGGCGGGGGGGCTAACCCCGCACAGACAGAGCCAGGAAGCTCAGAGTGAGGGTGTCACCCTGCGGGCCAGGCCTGATTCTGTCATCTGTCGTGTCCACAAGTCGGTGAGGACAGCGTCACGCGGAGCAGAGCCACTCACGGGCCGTCACACTGTCTGATTTAGTCACCTCCTGGAGGTGGGCGGAGTCTCCAGCACTCTCACTGACAGACACTCGAGGCCACGCCCCCTTGATGGGGGGGCGGGTCCCAGCAATTCTTCAGGTGGCCTGCAGGGCAGTGGTCACATGTCACACGCCTGTTGCTAAGGGCTGGGCAGCTTCCTGGTGACCAGTGAGGTCCTGGTGTGACCCGGGAGGGGACGGAGCCGCCCCGCCCCCACCCTGCCCAGCGCTGTTCCCGTGGGATGCCGCTGGGGGATGCCGCTGGGGGAGGGGACCCAGGGCGTGGCACAGGGACAGGCCACAGGGCCAGCAGACAGGCACCCGGTTCCCTTCCTCCTGGGGCTGGAGCTGGAAGGGCCAGTTTCTCCCGTTTTTCAAGAAAAGCTGGGAATTAAAATTCCTGGCTGAACTCTCCCCCGTTTAGACGCTGATAAGGGTTCCAACTCTCTACAGACACGCCAGTGGAAGTGAACGCGCCTGGGCTGCTGCCCGCGCTGCCCGGGCCTCCTGTGACTGGCTTCCCGAGGGGGCAGCCCCGAGCACGCCCGGCGGTGGCCACCTGGCACCTCCAGGGACCAAGCCCCCCGAAGCGGGCAGCGCGTACCCCTCGGCTCCCCAGGCCCCCGCACCCCAGAGTGCGTCTCACGGAGACTTCAGAATTCTGGGTAGATCCGTCCCTGGCAGACTCTTTGTCATGTGGTGTTTCTCCCTGTGACAAGGACAGACAGACGCGAACCTGGCCGCCCCTACCAGCCCTGGTGACCCGCCCTCAGGGTCCCTCTCCCAGGTGCCCAAGCCGCAGGGCTGTGGCCGGGGCTCTTCTCAGCCAAGGACAAAGGCTTTGGGAAAGGAGATAAGATAAAAATTTTTAAAAACTCTAGATCTCATCGTGTTCGATGGTCCCCCTGCCGCCACTGCCACCAGCCTCTCGGCGCCTGGCCTGGCCGTTAGGAGCCCGGGGCTGGCCAGCGCCTCCCACGCCCGCAGCGGTCACTAACATGGGTCCCCGAGGACGGCCCGGATGGAGCAAGCGACGGACGGCGCTGGGGACACCCTGCGGCCACCGCCGGGCAGCTTCTCCGCACCCCAGCGCCCCACCCCTCAACACTCAACGGATGAGCCTTGAGAACACTGGGCGTGAAGAAAGTCAGCCCCAGATAAAGACCACACTATGTGACTCCACCGCAGGCAGGCCCAGAGCAGGCAAGGCCTGCGCCGGGGGCAGCTCGGCCGCTGCCCGGGGCTGGGGGAGGGGCAGGGGGCTGCTCATCCGTGAGGGGCGGGGGGTCCCTTCCCAGAGAGAGGAAATGCCCTGACGCTGGCCACAGAGGTGGCTGCACGCGACCCGGAACGGCACCCCTGAAAACAGACCCATCGTGTGCCGAGCGAGTCACATCTTAATAAAACACATTCTAAGAAAAAAGACGGATACGTGGCATTATGGGAAAGGTCACTTGTTGATTCAAGCAGAAAATACGCATAAAAGTTTTAAAAAATATTTTGCCAACTGGGGAATGCTGCTTCCCACCCTTGTCCCAAAGGATGCGTAGCCAGTGATACAAACCGGGTCATCCCGCCCACCCGAGCAGATGTGCGGGAGGGTCGCAGACCAGGCTGCTCTTAGCGATGACGTCGGGGATGACGTCGCAAAGATGGATACATTGTGATAACGAGAGAAATCAAACGAGGCCAGCCAGCTGAGCCCGGGCTGTCATCTGTCGTGTCCACAAGTTTGCCAGTCCCCAAACACCGCACAAAGTATGTTTTTACGACGAAAGCGCGCACCGTCCCGTGGTCACAACCGCGTCGCACGCACCGATCGCACGGTGGTGGCTCGGGGGGCCGGAGGGGGGCAGGCGGCAGCGACTTCCTAGCCGCCTCCCTAAGCACATCAAGCCTGAACCTGGGACCGCCCCACGGTGATGTGACGAAATCCAAGCCTCAGGACGCGGGTCACAGTCACAGACGGGCCGCGGCGGCCACAGGGCTGCGGGCGGCCGGGGGCGCACGGGGTCGGGCACCCGGCGAAGTTCTGGACTGGGACGAGCGTGCCGTCCTCGCCATTGCCGTCCCCATCGTCACCCTGGTCCCCATTGCCCTCCTCGCCCTGTGTCATCTGTCACCAACAGCCAAGGCGCCACGGCCGCCACTCCAGGCCCCGCTGGGCCACGAGCCGACGGCCACCTCCTCTGTCCGTGTGTCCGCGGGCTTCAGGCGGGAGTGACGTGCGTTTCTATTTAGTGCAAAGTTTTGTTTTCTCTTAGGCGGCGACTAGGGCCGGGCCCGGCTCCCGCGGGGTGTCACGCTGTGCCCCTGCGCCCTCGGGCCCGCAGGCCGTGGCGCCCTGGCGCTTCCTGGGTCTGGCTGACCTCCTGCCAGCCCACGCTGAGCTGTCGCATCAGCTGATCTTTCCGCATTAAGGCCACGAAGTGAAAGGAACCACGAGTCTGAAGGGCTCCCCATGACCCCGACTGCCGGCTGGAGCTCCTCCATCCCAGACGGGGCGTCCGGGGACCCCGGCGCCCGACACAGCGGGGACAGGCGGCCCCCGCCCTCCTGGTGGCACAGGCGCGTGGTGAGGACGTCGTGAGCGTTCAGACGCTCTGAGGCTGCTGGCGACGCCCGCCTTGCGGCAGGAGGGCTGAGGCTCTGAGTCCCCGTTGGGGACGACGCGCCCCATGCTGTCACCTAAGAGCCCCGCCCCGTCCCCTCCCTCGAGGAACCCGCATTCCTTCATCGATTCACTCACTTCCAAGCGCTCGCTGGGCCCAGCTCTTACAGCGCGCGCGGCTACCGCGTGTCCTGTCGCTTTAGCGCGTCACCTAGGACCAGGCCCTCGGTCTGAGCGCAGGACGGCGGCGGCCCCGACCGCCGGGGCAGGGCGGGCCTTTCACGCCCGTGCACACGTCCTGTCGCGTGTCATACGTTTGATTTGCCACTTCCTCTGAAAGTCCATTAAGAATCTAATGACTTTCGGTTCCTTTTACGTTTGGTTTATGTCTGGATAAGGTGACGAGTGTCATCTCCGTCTCTGTCGTCCCCTCGAGTCAACCCTTCCTCCTTTCCGTGAGCAAGTGCTTTGTGTGTCTGTCACCCAAGTCCACGCCGTCACCCACGCTTCCGAGAAGCACCGTGCCCTCCCCTCGGTGCCACTGTCCCCGGTGCATCTAACGCCCGTTCCTTTGTACCTCGTGTGACCTGTGCCGAGCTCCACGTCCCCCCGGCAGCCGTTTCAATAGAACTAGGAGAATCTATAAATAGCAGCTATAAATCCATAAATAAGCAGCTTCCGAGAGGAATACTCTCATCCGTCTTCCCTCTCCCCACCACGCACCCCGCACACGCCCTGAATTCACCAGCAGACCGGGGGGTCCCCCCCAGGAAGGGGCTCCCCCCCAGCAGTCCGTGGCCCTGTCTCTGCTGCCTCTGACCTGGAACAGCCCCGGGCAGCACGGCTGCTGGACGCAGGACACCCGTCTGCTGGGCCTGGCCCGGCGGGGCTGGGGGTGGCCGCAGGCGCGTCCCCCCGCCGCAGGGGGACCGCGGGCCGCGGCCCCCGCTTGTCCCAGCTGCTGGGAGGTCTCTCCCCAAAGCCAAGAACCTCTCCGGCCGGGAAAGGCCAGCCAGGGAGGGGCCCAGGAGCCACACGGGTCCTTTCCGAATGCCAGAGGCTCCCACGGGCTCTGCCAACCCCCGTACTCCCCCTTCGTCCCTTCGGCCACCGCGGGTCCCCAGCGCCTCAGCGCCCTGCGCTGGCCCCTCTGCCCGCTCGCAGCCCGGGAGCCGCCCCGCCTGGCGGTCCCTCCGCCTGGGCCACCAGGGGGACCACGGGGGCCCCGTCACGGCTTGGCCCTGTGACAAAGCGCACCCCCCACTCCACCTGGGCGACTCTGTGTGACTTCCGTGACGCCTCCTGCGACCGTCGCCGACGTCCTCCCCCCCCCGCCCCCGGTGCGGGTCCTGGCCGTGTCCGTCTCGGAATGCCCCCGAGGGACCAGCCCCAAGCCTTGCGAGCAAGAGAGACGCGAGCCAGCCGGCCCCGGAACGGCGCTCAGGGCTAAGTGACAGGTGGCGGGAAGCTCTGTGACATGTTTACAGGTGAGGGGCCGGTGTGCACACCACGGAGACGGCGCCTACGAATTATTAAGACATGATCCGATTGAAAATGGGCAAAAGCGTAAAACAGGCCACTGAGAGAAGAATTAAAACAACCAAAGACTTTACAAAAAGGCATTTGCCGCGAACAATGATTAGAAAAAAAAGCAAACAAAAACCATCCCGAGATTCCCTTCCCACCGTGAGGACTGGCAAGCACCACGGCGACAGACCGGTTCCGGCCCGAGCCGGCCAGGGCCTGGGGCAGCGGGCACCGCCCGCCTGGCGAGCCACCTGCCAGCGCCAGCCCCCACGCGGCGAGCAGGCCCGCGGCCCCGGCCGTGGCCCAGGCTCTGCGGCGGACACTCCCGGCCCAGACCCGGCTGTGACGCATGCCAGGGACAGCTCCGCTCCAGGAGGCTCCCGGCGCCCGGTGTCCCTGTCTGGACAAGGGGGACGACGCGGGCACCCGCCTCGCTGGGTTTCTGAGGACACTGAGTGAGTCCGTCCCGGGAAGCAACCGGACAGTCACCTGGCCCGTGAGGGCCACACACGTGTTCAGGATAACTATGCTTCGCTTTGCTGTTATGTGTCCTACAGAAAGTCACACACGCGCACAGAGATGCATGAAAGAGAGTGATCACTGCGACATTATAATATGAAAAAAAAAACACCACCACCCAGGAAAATCGAAAGAATTTAGTAGGTAACGACGTAACAAAGTGTCACCTCCATAAAACAGCTCGGACGATTTAAAAGGAGGCTCATGTACCCCGTACTCACGCGGACGGCTTGCTGTGTCGCTGGGCTAAGCAAAGCTAGGACAGGGGGACCTGTCCGTCACGGGGCCACCGGACAAAGCGCACCCCCCACTCCACACGTGCACGCGCAGAGTCGTGTGGCGTGACACGGGACGCATTGTCACGGGTGTGTGCACAGTGGTGGCCCCTGGGCACAGGAGTCAACGGGGGACGGGAGGAAGGGGGGGAGGGAGATATGGATTTTTTCCTCTTCATACAGCCCAACTGTTTGAATTCCTCAAACGGGAGAATGTTTGTGTGACACGCGTGTGATTTCAGAAAATTAGAAGCACGTTCAGTGAAACCTTTAAGAGCGGAACTGAACACACGTTAGCGAGTCCTGGTCCTTCTGTGAGGCTGGTGACGTAGGACAGGGTGGGGGGATGCAGGGCTGGGGGCAAGGGGTGACAGCGGGGGGCGGGGGCTGCCGGGAGCCCTCCCGCCCCACTGGGCACTGGCATTCCAGACACGCTGCAGCAACACCCCCCCCCCAGGCCACTGAGCGAATGCCTGAGGGGAGCGTGAGCGACCTGTGGGTCAGACACTGCGAGATGAGCTGAGATGGCGCCTCGGGACAGTCACCGACTCGGGAGGGACGAGCTGCAGCACTGCGGGCTGCCCTCTGCTCGAGACATCTCCACACGTGTGGGCGCACACACACGCCACGCCACATGCACGTACACACACGGCACACCACATGCACACGTGTGTGCGCACACACATGGCACGCCACATGCACACGTGCGTGTACACACAGCACACCACATGTGCACGTGTGCTTGCACACTATACACCACGCATGTGTGTGCACGAGACAGCCACACACGTGTGTGCGCACATGACATAATACGTGTGCACGCATGTACACACGTCATGCCGCACGCACGTGTACGCACTTGACATGCTGTACACGTGTGTGCACACATGGCATGCTGCACGCATGCATGCATATGCAGATGATACAACACACCTGCACACGCGCACGCGCATGCACACGCACACGCGCACACAGAATTTGAAAGACAATCAAGAGCGTGGTTCGAAGCCGTGGTCGCTGCGGGTGTCGGGATCGCAAACGCTTCCTAACGTTCCCTGTCCCCTGCCACGGTCCCCGCGTTCTCTACACACGCCCGGTCCCTCTGTGTCACACCAGAAACAACTAAGCACGCTTTCCCAGCCGGGCCATGCCACCCGCTTGCCCGGCCCCTCGTCTGCAGTGTCCGGCTGTCCCGTGGGGGGTCTGGTTGGACAGTGTCAGTCCCCTCTGCACGGGCTCGGAGAGGCGAGTGGGGGGTTCAGGCAGAGCACCCGGCCTGTGACCCTCGGGCTCCAATGTCAAGAACGCGGTGGCTCTTTGTTCCCGCCCAGATAAGGCCGGAGGGAAGGCCCCGGCAGAGGGCTGACGAGGGGGGCCCACAGCACACCCTCCGCACCCCCCTCCCCGCCCCCCACCGCCCGCCAGGCAGAGGCCGGCCCTGCGGCCTGCTGTCTGCAGCCCCCCCTCCGGGGGACATGGGCACGGACACGGGCTGTCGTCTCCACCGTCGCTGGCCGGAAAGCTGGCGTGGGCTCGCACGGAGCTGCGGGACGTGAGGGGGCCACCAGTGCTGCGGGCATGTTGGGTGATGAGGGTCGTAGCAGGGCCTGGGGCGGCTGTCACGGCAGAGCCTGGTGACCAGCGCGACAATGCTGGCGCGGGCACCACGGGGTGGCCAGGCAGGGGCACCGGGCCCCAGGGCCCCAGGGGTGACGGAACGAGGCGTGGCCTCAGGTGCATCTGGGGGTGCTGTGGGGGCCGCAGGAGGGACCTGGGGACAATGGGCGGAGCCGGGAACGGGGCCCGAGGATGCAAAGCTGGGCGGAGACGCGGGGACCGACCGGCTCGCGTGCTGCGGCCGGAGGCTCAGGGGACAGTGCGGGGCGCAGACGGGCGCGGGGGGGGGGGGGGGGGGGGGGGGGGGGGGGGGGGGGGGGTGTGGCTGGGCGAGGAGAAGAGCAGCGGCGGGAGCTGAGAGGCCCCAGGACGGAGAGGACACGGACACGGACACGGACGCCCCCTCCTGGTCCACGCGCGGCAGGCCGGCCACCGGGCCCTGCGGAGCGCACACAGTTTGACCCCGGCAGCCGAGGGGACACTACCGTCCTGCCACGGCGGGAGGCACGATGGGCTGGTTGCCATGGGGACCCCGGGAGCCGGGGCGCCCTCCTGACAGCTGACGGCTGTTCCTCCCGCCTTCCAGGGCACGGAGGCCGGTGCCGGCGGCCAGGTCCGCGGCGTCGCCGGGAGCAGGGCCCGAGCATGCCCCGGCCCAGGGGTGGCACGCCGTGCCAGCCTGACGCGTCCGGGCGGGCCACGCTCCCGAGTCGCGGACCTGACCCCTGACCCCTGACCCCGACTAAACTAGAGCGGAGCAGGGGGTGTCTGAGCGAGGCCCCGGGAGCAAGGGACCGGGACAAAAAGCGGTGGGGACACTGGGCTGACCCCCGACCTCGCCCCGCCCCCAGCAGGCGGCTGCTGCACGCAGGGTCACGTCCCACGTGTCGCCGAGGACCCGGCACCAGGGACAGCACGCTGCAGACCCTCGCGGGGTGGGGGGCGCGTGCCCACCGCCCTGGTGTGGCTTCCCGGCCATCGGGGCAGTGGCCGACGGGGACAGGGCTCAGAGCAGCGAGAACCGCGGACCAGCCCAGGCCCAGGGGCAGAAACGGACAGGCCGACAGGCGGGGTCGGGGTGACGGGGGTGGGGGGCTGGGAAACCGGGGCCGAAGGCGGCCGGGGCCCGAGGCCCACGGCAGTCAGGACGTGACAGGGGACGGAGGCCGCAGCCGGCGCCGGGCAGTGGCCGGGCAGCCGGGCTGACGGACAGGTGGGCAGCCGGGGAGGCGGCGGCGACGTCCAGGCTCGGAACTCAGGCGCCGGGGACGTGCGGGGCCCCGCACAGACGGGGCCACACACGGGGCTCGGGTGCCGGGGACACGGGTCCCCGCACAGACGGGGCCACACACGGGGCTCGGGTGCCGGGGACACGGGTCCCCGCACAGACGGGGCCACACACAGGGCTCGGGTGCCGGGGACACGGGTCCCCGCACAGACGGGGCCACACAGAGGAGGGGCCTGCGGCTAAGGAGGATGGGGCCAGCTGACAACGCACAGCTACGGGCCGCGTGGCCCTCTATGCGAGGGGACCCCAGCAGGGGCAGGGCACCCCCAGGACGCGGAGGTGTGAGGAGCCGGTCCCGACCGCTCTGGACAGAACCGCCGACAGGCGCCAGCCACCCCCGTCTGAGGCGGGTCCTCGGCCCCACACCCCGTCCGCAGCTCTGCGTCCAGCGTGCGCCCTGCTTTCTGCCCTGGGTCCGGGCCCTGTCCCACGGCCACCGTGGCTGCCGGGGGCTCCCCGGGCTCCACGCACGGCACGCGGCCTCGGCCGCCTCCCTCCGCCAAAACCCCGGCCACTCTTGGGGGCCGCGCGGCCGCCTGAGGCCCTGTTCGTTTAAATCTGCTGCCATCGCGCAGAGATGGCACGTGGGAGGTGACACCGCGCCCAGCGTGAGTGCCACGGCGCCAGTCCCGTCCGCACCCACACCCCCAGCCCGTGCCCAGGACCCCTCCTCCCACCCCAGGCCGGGCCCGTGTGAGCCCAGCATCACGTGACGCCGCAGGCGACGCGAACACGCAGGGCGGGGACGGTGCCAGGCGCCGTCCCCAAGGCGAACGCCACCTCCACAGGCTGGGCGCGGAGCGGCTATGGCTGGGTCTATGCAGGGGCCCAGTCGCCGCCCCTCAGAGCCACCGTGCCACGGGCGACAGGGCACTGAGGTCACAGGGTCGCCTCGGCCGCAGGACCCCTCGACGGGGAAGGAAGTGGAGCCGAGCGAGGGGGCCACGGCCCAGCTGTGTCCCCAGCGCCCCGCCTCCCTAGCTCACTGTGTCCTCCACATGCAGTGAGCGGCCTGGAGGCCGGGAACAGGGGGTTCCCACCCTGGTCCCCAGGCCCTGCCGGGGCCACAGGTGTGCTCGGCCACTACGGAACCACGATCATGCGTGTGGCGTGCGGCCACCTTCTGTCCCCCCTTAACACGTCACATTCATATGTGTGTATGTGCGTGTGCATGTGTGTGTGCACATGTGCGCAGCATGCGTGCATGGGCGTGTGTGCATGTGTGTACAGTTGTGTGGGGGGCACTGTGCATGCATGTGTGTGCGTGTATGCATGTGCGTGCATGTGTGCAGTTGCATGTGTGCATGTGGGTGCATTGTGCATGCATGTGTGTGTGCATGTGTGCATGTGTGTGCCGCATGTGTGCGCATATGTGTGCAGCTGTGTGTGGGTGTGTGTGCATGCATGTGTGTGTGGGTGCAGCGTGTGCAAGTATGCATGTGTGTGCATGTGTGTGCAGGTGCATGTGTGTGCCTGTGCATGTGCGTGTGCATGTGTGCATGTGTGTGTGTGTGCATGTGGCACACGCACCCATACACACCGCACCGGTAACATTCTGATATAAAGAATAAAAGCAAAACGCTTGCACGCCCTGTGCACGCGGCTCGCCCGCGTGTCATGCGCACACCTCACACACACGCTGCGAGCGGGGACGCGGCAGGTGGGGCTTCACCGGCCTCGTCCCGGTTTCCCGCCCCTCCCGCTCTCGGGGGAGGCTGCCGCCTCGGCCCTTCCCGCGCCTGCGCGTGTGAACACACGCGTGTGAACACGCGTGAGGACACTCAGCACAGAGCGCTGGTGCGTGTTTCCCCACACGCCGCACATCCACACCCCACCTGCTCTGAGCGACACGCATTCTGCGTGCGTCTGTGCACAGGGACCCGGTGAGCCCTCCGGACGCGCCTCGTCCCTCTGCCCACGTGGCCCTCTGGCGGCGCGTCCCTTCCCTCCGGAGCGCCCGTGCGGCCCCCCAAGGTCGCGAGCCCCGTCCCCGCCGCCCCAGCAGCACCGGGCGCCCCCTGCGCCACCTCCTCGCCGGCTCGTGACACCCACACCCGTGCGCATTGGCCAATCTGACAGGCACCAAACGGTGTCATCGCTTTCACCCCCGTCACCCCCAGGGAGGCTGTGCGCCCTTCCCCGGTGCCTGGCCACCGCGGTGGCTCCTTCCCCAAACCCCCCTCTACGTGGTTGCCACTTTCCCGCCTGGCATTTCCTTCATCTTGTTGATAAATGATCCTGGTCACCGGTCGCTTCGGAGTCACGGCTTTTTAAATCCCCTGCACGCTCGGCTGTTGTCATTCTTCTTCTGCTAGTCTATTACTTGATTTTTAAGCCCATTGTGACATCCCTGCCACACAGAAGTTTTACACCAGCCTCTCTCTGCCTCCTGCGACTCGTCCTTTGTCTCTCCACCCTCCCGGCCTTCCTTTTCTCAATACTTCTTAGATATCTTCTAATTTTCTCCCCGAAAGTCCCATCTTATGTTTAGTTTTCTTCCCAAGTATCTAAGAGCGTTTATGCCACAGTAGGTGATCATTCTTTCGTCCCCGTGGAAGCCGCTGCCGTAGCCGTAGGGACGGGGGACCAGGCAGCCTGCTGGCCGTCCTCACCAGAGCTAACTCAGTTACCCCCAAACGCGTCATCTGGCGTAGCTTCTTACGTCACCCGTTCAAGATGACAATGCCTCTGCCACATTGTCACTCCTTGTGTAAACACTGCGGTGACCCCACTATAGCAAGGAAAAGAGGAGCAGAAAGTGGCTTGTCCGTCTTGTTCCCGACGACAAATATGTTTCAAAGGACAGGATATTTATCAGACTCTGAAAGGGACCCCCGATTCAGGCACGGAGAATGTCCGCTGGTCTAAATTACCCGCACCCCACGCCAGCGCCACGGGACCAGGCCCTCCGGCGCGTGACAGACAGAACTATCGTCGAGTGTGTGAAACGCAGGGCTGGGACTCGGGCAGGTGCTGGCCTCACGCTAACTGTCCCCTAAGGGTTCAGGGAAAGCCACACGACGGAGACCTTAGCCCGGAGGATGTGGCCGAGACAGAGAGCTGAGAGCATAACTGCCAGAGGTGACGCATGCCGACACACCGACCGTGGACACCGAGGCCCCTGTCCCCAGCTTCCCCGCAGAGCGCTCAGCCGTAAATCAAACCTGATAGCATCACGTCTCATTTATGAGTCAGGAGTTCTCCCGCTTAAGGAGGGTTTAAGAGTCCTCCTGAGAGCAAGGCGTGGGGGGCGGGACCCCCTCGGGGAACAGAGTGACTAGGCCCCCCCTTTGAGCAATCGCCCTCCCCCTCCCCTTCTGGGACAGCGTGTGTCCCCAAACAGCTAACCCGCGGCTTGTGAAGGTGCCCGCGTGTCACCCGCAGCGCCCTGCCCACCAGGCTGAGGGGGCTGGCTCTGTGCAGAGCTGGGGGACACCCCCCCCCCAGACTCCCCGGCACCGCCGGGGGCGGGCGGCGGTGCATGCCGGGAGGAGCCTTCTCTCCCGCAGGCAAAACGCAGCCTGCGACTTTGTGCTGAGGCTCAGCTCAGAGTCCGGCCCGACTGGTCCCACAGCCTGGCCTTTCTGGATTGTTCTGAGGACAGGAATTCTGGGGGCTGCTGGGCCTCTGTCTGGCTGTGTCCAGGAGCCCATGGCTCCACCTCAGTCCCCTCTGCCCGCGCGACCACAGAGCCCGAAGCTTTACCGCGCAGTCGGGAGTCACTGGGAGCTGAAGACAGGTCGCTGGGCCACCTGGGCGGAGCAGCCAGGTGGCAAGGCCAGCCCGGGCAGACATGGGACGCGGGGATGGGGGTGGCCCGAGGACACCTTCGGCCCCGCCCACCCGCCCCGAGACACTGGGGCCGCGGAGAGAAGGCCGCCGGGCTCCCCAAAGGCGCACGCTTCGATGCCAGCATGAGTGGGGGGACCCGGGTGCCCGGACGGAGGGACAGACGGAGGGACAGACGGAGGGACAGACGCAGGAACTCGAGGCGGCGTCTTTCCAGACGCCCTGCCGAGCCGGTTCCCAGGGCAGCACCCGCCTTCCAGGCGCCACGCCTCTGGCGGGGACAGGAGCAGTGTCCTTCGGATGAGGGCCGCGCGCTCCGCGGGCCACCGTCCCGGGGACGATGCCACTGGACTGGATGGTGCCCAGCACCGAGGTCTGAGTGGCGAGCTGGCGGCTTCCCCGTCACTTTACTCCAAGTGTGTCCTCGGAGGAGATGTGTTAACCGCACAGAGAGGGAGAGGGCCCCTCCGGGATGCACACTCCAGCCTGCGGCGCCGGCCACCGGCCACCGGCCACAAAGCAGGACGGACCCCGCCCTGCTGCCACCACGCAGGGCTGGGCAGGACAAGGGACCTGCCTCAGCCCCCCTTGGGGGTCACGCAGGCTTCCTGCCCAGCTGTTGCCCTCTCTGGCTAAGTGACAGCGGCAGTGACAGCCGAGGCCACAGGAGGGCTCCCCGCTTCCCGGCCAGGTCCGGCCCTGGTCTGGGGCTCGGCCACCAGTCCCCCAACTCACTGTCGCCTGCCCCACGGGGGGAGGGAGTGACTTGCCTAAGGCCACACGGCTGGCAGCAGAGAGCCGCCCCTGGGGCTGCGGCGGGAGCCCCGAAACACAGCGAACACCCCGGCCCGCGGCCCGCCCAGAGGGGTTCGCAGGACCGCGCCCCCGCCTCCCGCGCCCGCGTCCCGCTCGGTCCCCACGCTGTCCCTGCGCCCACCGCGCGCGGCGCCCGATGCCTCCCGCCTCCCTCCGGGACCACGGACGCGGGGCGCGGGTCCCCGGGTCCCGGAGAGGCCGGGCGCGGAGTCCGCAGCCCCGCACGGCCCGTCGAGGGCGCGGGGTGTGCGGGGGGACACCCGGCCCGCAGGGGGCCCCGCCGAGGGTCCCGCGCCCCGCGGCCGGCGCACTCACCTGGCCCAGGTTGCGGTAGCCGTGCGCCGCGGCCACGCGGTCCGCCTGCGCGGGGCCGCCCCGCACCCGCACCGCCCAGTGGTTGGTGTAGACGGCGCGCGGCGGCGGCGCGCAGCAGGCGGCGGGCAGCGCCAGCAGCAGCAGCCAGCGCCAGGGACGCCCCGCGTCCCCCGCGTCCCCCCGGGGCGGCGGCCGCGGCCGGGGCGCAGGCGGCGCGCGCGCAGGCATCGCGGCGAGTGCGCCGGGGGGCGGGGAGCCGCCTTTTAACGCCGCCCGCGCCCGGGACGCGCCGCCGCCGCGGGCGGGCGCCGGGCGGGGAGGTGGCCGCGCGCGCCCGCCGCCCTCGGGGCTGGGGGGGGGCGCAGGCTCAGCCCCGGGGCGCCCCGGGCCCCGCGTGGTCTGCGCGCCGCCCCGCCGGGGGGCCCCGAGACTCCCGGGGGAGTCCGGGGGCGCCCCCACCTGCCGGGGTGCTTCGGGCCGCGGTCTCCGGGGCCCTGGTGGCCCTGCTCACCCCCGCGTGAGACGCGGGCCGGCCGGGGTCCCCGGTTCTGGGGAGAGGGGCCGCAGGAGGCACGGGGGCCCCCCGAGACGCCCCCCGAGCTGCGTTTGCCGAAGGGGCGCCCTGAGGGGGCGGGGACATGGGACATCGGCTGGGGCCAGGCAGAGCCCAGCAGGAAGCCGGGTCCGGCGCCAGGCCCCAGCCCACCTCGGGGGGCCGGCCGTGCACGCGCACCCCAAGCGCGCCCCCTTTCACCTCTGCGGCCCTGGGCCGGTCGCCGGCCTGCGTGAGCGCGGGGCCCCGCCGTGGGTGACAATAGGGTTCTGAGGACGACACGAGCGCGTGTCACCGCCGTGGGTAAAGCCCCGTCTCCCCGCGCCCCGAGCGGGGCGGTCGCGGGGACAGTGGCCGCTGCCTGGAGCCGCCTAGACAGTGATCGGGGCGCCACGGAGAACTGCGCAGATGTCCGCGCTCGAGCCACACGTGGTGACAGGCGAGGGTGGCTTCCAGTCCCCCCCACGCCCCTGGTCCCCGCTGGCCCCCCGCGCGGATGAATACAGGACACAGCACGCCCGGGGAGCCTGGGCTTGCAGGGAGAGCGCGGATGTGAGGCTCAGTCTGGGGCGATCCCTTCGCTTTGGGGTGCTGTGCAGAACCCCGCAGAGGCGGGGCCCCGGGGGGAGGGGCAGGTCCCAAGGGGCGGCTTCCCCAGGTGTCCCCAGGTGCTCCCACCCTCGGCGGGAGCCCTGCAGCTACGTAAGCCACATGACTCACTCTGCAGGGGTGAGTCACCGGAGAAGGGGGGCGGGGCGGGAGGCGCCCAGGGATCCCTGCTCGCAGAGGCTCCTCCCTTTTATCCGCTGGAGGCAACCGCACCCCCTCCTCCCCCTGGCCAGGTGGGGTCAGCACCCCAAGCTCCAGGGCTCAGGCCCCAAGTGTCTCTCCAGAGATGGCCCAGACACTCGCCTGCCCGCCCACAGGGCTGCCCTGGGGGCCACCCAGAACCCCGCTCGCAGAATGAGATCCCGGGACCCCCAGTCCGGCTGCAGAGGGGGCCCCCCCGCACTCAGGGCGCTGGAGCGGAGGCCTTGCTGGCTGGCCCCCCGAAAGGCACGGCCACCCTTCTGGCCAGACTGCCAGCCGGGTCGCAGCCCCTCTGTCCTGCTTCCCTGCCCAGGACGAGGACACCGCCCTGCGTGTAATCCCAGCCATTCCCAGCGGCCGCCACGAGAGGAGACACCCCGGATGGACGGACGCAGGGGCTGGGACGGGGGGTGGGGGGGGGAGATGAGGGGTTTTCTGTAAAAACTTAGCAGACGCGGGGACTCCCCTCGATGGCCGGGAGGGGACAGATGTATCTGCGCTTTCACTTGGAGGGGGCCGACCTCCCCCCCACGGCGGGCGTGCTCGGCCACAGCGCCCTAGGAAGGCCGGCGCTCCGAAGGGGCGCCCCGAACCAAGTCGCCCCGCGGGTGAGCTACCGCGGGACCCGGAGACGGTCCTGGCTCGGCTCAGGGGCTCCAGGCCGGGGCAGGGTCGGCAGCGAGCCTGGCCCGCCTTCCCCCGGGGAGGGGACCGTGGCTCACGCGGGCTCCAGCTTTCCGAGGGCTGCGGGGGTGGTGGGGGGCGCATCCCCAGGCTCCAGCTCCCCGAGGGCGCGGGGGCCCCATCCCCAGGTCAGCAGGCCAAGGACGCACCAGGCGTGGGCCAGAAAGAAGGCGACAAGCCCCTGTCACACGCCCATGCAGAGATGTGACAGCCGTTCGAGCATCGTCCCAAAGCACACAGGAAGGAGAAGGGGGGGTCACCGCCCCAAGACGTCGCCCATCGCACGTCCTCAGCCCGCCGCTGATGGCTGTGCGGCGGGGACAGGGTCACCGCTGGGAGCCGGGGGCAGGGTCACCGCTGGGAGCCGGGGGCAGCAGCAGCCTCCAGGCCCCGCTCGGGGGTGTGGACACGGGGTCTGGTCCGGTCACTTTAGGGAAAGTCTGCACTTGGGGGCGCCGCGGGCCGGGCCGGGGTCCCGCAGTGTCCCTGACGAGCGCCCCCTGCAGGACATCGGAGAAGAGCCCACACCGAAGCCGGGGACCCCACGCCCGGGGGTCCCGGGGGCGACCCCGCGTCCTCTGCTGCGTGCTGGGCACGTGGGACGCGCTGGCGCCGCCCGGCCCGGGCCGGCCGCTGGCACTTAGTGATCACCAGCGGTGACGGTGACGAGGTGGCCACCGCAGCCTCTGCGGGGTGGGACGGGCAGGGCTGCACGCTCCGTCCCGCTGTGGGGGTCACGTCCCGCTGAGGGGGTCACGTCCCGCTGTGGGGGTCACGGGCGTGCGGACGTCCCGCCCTGGGGTCCGTGTTTTGCGATCACCACTGGCCCAGCCGGAAACTGAGTTCCAGAGGGCGTGGCTTTGCCCCTGGGGCCATCCGGGCACCTGCGCCAAACCCCTCCCCCTGGGGCCCTCCCCCCCAGGCCCCCTGGCCATCGGACCGAGAACCACTTAGGGCTCGGATGCTCAGTGCGGCCCCTCCCTCCGACCCCCCCCCCCGGCCGAGGGGGGACAAGCGGGCCCCCTGCCGCCCCCTCTGCCGCCCCCACTTCTGTGTTCAGTTCCCCTGCACTGTCACTGTCACCGCTGCAGCTCGGTGGGGGGCCCTGTGAGTTCTCCAACTCGGTGACACGAAAAACAGACTGCCTCTTCCAGCGGAGGGGACCCCTGAGCCTGGACGGCGCTCGGCCACTGCCTTCAAGGCGTGTCACGGCAAAGCCACCTGCGTAAGCCCCCGAATCTCGGACCTCTGTAGCCTGGACTCCCGCCCCGCAGCACAGGCGACGGGGCGCGCGCTCCTCGGGGACCTCAGCGGTGGCCCCGCGGCGGGCCGTGCGCACTTTCAGACGCCACCTTCCCGCGGGGCGCACCCTGGACGCTCCGGACGGTGTGGCGCTCAGGGACGCCATGCCCCCTGGGACTCAGAGGCAGGCCTTAAAGCGACAGCCCCTCCCCCAGCCCAGACAAGCACCCGGCGCGGCCTGGGGGGGCAGGAGATGCTGACACTGACACACACACACACACACACACACACACGGCGACAGGGACCCAGGGAAGGGGGCCTGCCCCCTCCGGCTGCCCCGCGCCCGTCCCACCGAGATCTCTTTCCCTGGCCGGGGGTCCTGGAAACCAGGGGTCCCCCAGCTGGCTGCGCTTACCTCTCTTTCACACGTTTCTCTCCTTCACCCCAAATGCCACCCACAGCTGCTCCCTCTGCAGTGGGGGGCCAGGGACCATGCCCCTCCCCGTCCTTCTCCGCTCGCCGCCTCACTGCCCGTGTCCCTCGGTCCCTCTG
>PVKZ01005382.1:0-54660 GCA_004027375.1 Macroglossus sobrinus
GTGGGCAGAGCCGGGCGGAGGTGGGCGTGGGGGAGTCTGACGAAGATCCGCACGGGGACGCGAACACTTCAGCGGCTTCTAATTAAAGCGCGGCGCGGAGCCCTCGGGACCGGCCTGACGTCGGCGGCGCGGGCATAAGAGTCGCCCCGGGCGCCGAGGCGGGAGTCGGCGGCCGAGCAGCGTGCGGGCCCCGCGCGTCCCTGCGCTCCGCAGCCGGGCGCGCCGGGCATGGGCTAGCGGGACGTGGCGGACACACGCCGAGGACGCGCGCGGACCCGAGGCGCGGGGACAGGTAGCCGGCCGGGCCCCCAGCGCGCAGGCGGTGCGGGCAGGTGCGGGCCCGGCCCGTTCCCGGCCGCCGGGGGCCGAGCGCGTTCCCGAGCCTGGCACCGCGGCGGCCGGAGCGCGGCCCGGAGCGGGGCTCCTCGGGGTTTCGGGGACACCGGGGCGGGGGGGGGCGACCGCCACACAAAGGCGCCGCCTCGCCGCGGGGACAGGGCGCGGAGCGGACCCGCCGCGCGCCTCCGCGGTCAGAGAAAGTTGCGCGGCCGCCCGCGCCCCGGGGTGCCGGCGGCCCAGCCGGTGCGCAAAGTTGGGGGCCGGCGGCGGGGCCGGGCGAGGCCGCGCCGCCCCGCAGCGCGGAGCCGGCGCTGTCGCCGCGTGTCCGCCGTGCGACCCCCGCGGGGACCCCCGCCGCCGCCGCCGCCCCGCTGCCGGCTCGGCCCGCGGGGTCCTCGGAGTCCGCGGGGGTCAGGGCGCCGGGGCGGCCGCGGTCCTAGCGGGCGGCGCCTCGCCCCCGCGGACCCCGCCGCCCCGCTGCCGGCTCGGCCCGCGGGGTCCTCGGAGTCCGCGGGGGTCAGGGCGCCGGGGCGGCCGCGGTCCTAGCGGGCGGCGCCTCGCCCCCGCGGACCCCGCCGCCCCGCTGCCGCCAGCCGCCGACCTTGTCCCCTGCCGTCCCCTTCCCCTGCCCCTGCAGCGAGCGAGCGCCGGGCGCCCCCCGCCGAGCCGCCGGACGAGCGCGATGCGCGGGCCCGGGCGCCCGCTGCTGCTGGCGCTGCTGCTCGTGCTGGGCGCCGCGGGGCGCGGCCGGGCGGGCGCGGAGCCGCCGGGCGCCGCGGACCGGCGGACCCTGCTGCGGCTGGTCGTGGAGATCGTCCAGGAGCTCCGCAAGTACCACGCGGGCCAGCAGGACGGCGCCCCGGGCCGCGGCGAGGCCGCCGACTTCGGGCTGGGGGCCGAGGAGCAGCGAGCGGGTGAGTGCGCGGCGCGGCGCGGCGCGGGGCGGGGGCCGGCCGTCCTCGGAGGGCGTCGTGTAGAGCGACGGAGCCATCTCGGTGGTTCAAACACATCTAGGAAGAAAACTGAGAAAGAAAAACGAAAAGGCAGCGCGTGAAGGGCGCCCGGCGGGCCACCGTTCGCGCGGAGCCCGCTTCCCAGGCGCGCGAGGGGTCCCCAGGCCGCCGGCTGCGGCGCGGAGCCGTCATCTGTTATTTTGGAAACGGGCATATTTTAAGCGAAGCCGTTTCAGCCGAGACGGAAACGCTTCGCCCCCCCCCCCCCCCCCCCGCCCCCCGCCGCACCCCCGCGCGCCGCAGCCTCCGAGCTGCCCGCGGCCGGGTTCCCAGCGGAGCCCGGGCCTCGAGGCTCCCATGACACAATTAGGTCAGATATGAAAAGGTCAGCTTCGTACAGACTGGCGGGAGTGGCCCGGCCAGGGGACTGGCCTGGACCTGCTGCGGCGAGCCTCCCGCTGCGGAGGCGCGTTGGGGTGGACCGGAATGGCCACCGCACGGGGTACTAGCCCCCCGCGCGTGAGTGGAGACCGGTGCGGTGGCCATAGAAACGCAAAGCCTGCCCCGTGGCCAGGAACAGCGCGGGTCGCAGCACTGCCAGGGACCGCGGCCGCTGAGCCAGGGCTGTGGCACCAGGCTCCACCTGCCTGTGAGAGGCAGGTGGCCTGGGACCTTTGCTGTTATCTCATCAGCCGGCTTAGTGTCCTGGCTCACGAGACAAACCACGCACGCACACCAGCTTTCACGACAGGTGGTTCGAAGACACTTCATCTGTTTTCCAAATACATGTCCAAAAATATAAAGTTTCTGACAAATTTTCTGAAGGATCCGATTTTCCTTCTAGAACTCGGAGAGGGTGTGGGATTTGCCCCCCGAGTGCTTCCCGCGGGGGACTCTGGCAGGGATTCACTCTGGAAGGTCCCTGCCGAGGCCGCCACGCAGTCCATCCACCTTGTAACGATGGTCGCTGTCCCCGTGCTGGGGGTCGAGGGGGACAGATGACAGGCCCCACTATTGAAAGGAAGACACGCCCCGATGCCAGTCCTCCCGGCGCCAGGCCCAGCCGACCCGGGGCTCCGACCGGCTGCACGGGTCAGAGAAGCTCGGGCCGCAGACATAAGCTTCTGTGGCGTCCGCCACCGAGCGCGTGGGAGAAACGCAGTGATGGATTTCTTTCTCCTCCAACAGAGATTGTCCCTCGAGATCTGAGGGTGAAGGACAAGTTTCTCAAACACCTCACGGGTAGGTGCCCCCCTGCGCGGCCCTCCCCCCCACCGGGCCCCGGCCCCGGGGGCCCTCACGACCCGTGCTCCCTCCCGTGTCGCAGGCCCGCTCTACTTCAGCCCGAAGTGCAGCAAACACTTCCACAGGCTTTACCACAACACCAGGGACTGCACCGTCCCCGCATGTAAGTGACAGCGCCGGCGGGGGCCCCCACGCGGCGTCCCCCACGCGGCGTCCCCGTGCTCCTCGCGTCCCTCCGCCCGCCGGGTGGGCCCTGCCCTCTGCCACGCGTCTGTGCCAGTGCGTGTCCCCTCTGAGCTGCGGAGCCGGGCAGGGTGACCAGACCTCTCGGGGGACAGCCATGTTCTGCCACAGCCGGGGCCAGAACCCCTGGCCCGGCTGGGCTGGGCCGCCGTCTTCCTCCTCCTCACGCTGTGTGTTCGTGTCAATTCGGCTGATGCCTGCGTCTGTCACTACTCAGCGGTGACAATCAAACACACACTAAGAACGAGCTACCGAAATGACCGTGCCACCCCGGCCCGCCCAGCACCCCAACCGGCCCCATCTGCCCCCCGGAGCGTCCCCCACCGGCGGGCTGCAGAGTCCTGGTCCTCTGGGGGCCCGCGGCCCGTCTCCCGTCCAGAAGGCGGACCTGCCTTCCCGTGTAGCTCCAGCCGTAACGTCCATCACGAAATGTTTTATTTCCCCCAGTGTGGCTCCTCGCAGAGCATGAAGGGTGACAGGTCACTTCTGAGCACATCTGCTGGGGCTCCCCCAGGGCTTCTGTGGGAACCCCACTGTTCCAAGTGGGGTCACCGACACCAGGCGTCTTACCCGCCTGTCCCGCCTGCAAAGAGAAAAGCCCCTTTACGAGAAGGGAAAGTTTTCCCGCGTGGGCAGCAGGGTTGCCCCAGGCGGTGACAGCTCGCATTTAAGGAGCCCCCATCCAGGCCAGCGGGGCCGGGGGTGGCAGCGGGCGGAGGGGCTGGGCCGCAGGTCACGGCTGTCCGGGCATGCCACTGTCACCGCGTGCCCCCCGGGCACTGTGCTGGGCGCCGCGCTCACCCGGCCGGGAGGGCCTGGCGCGCGTCCGTCACTCCACGCTCCCGCCAGAACTGGCCGCCTTCTCCTGGAGGGTTATGGACCCTTCCTAGGGCCAGAGAACCTTCTCGTTTCATCTCCTAAGTGTGTATATCCTGTCGTGCTCGCTACTGACCTACAGTTACAGGGTCGTAGATTCTGAACGCGACAGTGGCCACTGGGACCTTTATTTCTAGCCCTTTCCTGTATGGTGAGGACACCGACAACACACGTGACCTGCTTGTGCGGCCACACGACGCCACAGGCGCGGCCGCGGGTCCTCCTGTGGACACTGTGGGCGGCTCAGCCGCATGCCACCGGGACCCGGGCCACCCGGAGCGTGAGGCGGTGATGAGCCCATCCCCAGCTCCGCTGGGCTGGAGGTGGGGCCCGCAGACCTGCGCGCACCCGAGGGGCGGCGCCCGGGGCTGCCCGCTCTCTGCCCGGCGCCACGAGGGCTGAAGCTGGGCCACGGCGACGCTGCTCTCGGTTCCCGACAGGTCACCGCTGAAGGGACTGTCAGAGCGTCTCCCCTGAAGTGCTGCCGGTCCCAGGAAGTGCAGGGCCCGTGTCCCCCCCCCGACCTGCTGTGCCGTCTGCACCTCAGCGAGGTCCCGGGGGGCGTTAGGGCTGGGCTGGGGGACAAGCGGCTCTGGTGGGATCATGGTCAGCTCCAGGCTCTGCAGACGTGACCCACAGGGCACTGCGTCCACGCGTGGTCCGCTGAGGGGCGCCACAGCCTGGGAAACGTGCCGCGGGTGACGAGAGCCACGACGGCAGAAAAGCAGGGCCCACGAAAGAAAGCTCAAGTCCCCTGGGCTTCCCAGACGTTCGCAGGGGGAGGTCCTTCATGGCTGTGGACGCGGGACTGCCCTGCTTTGTCCGAGGCGGCACCCGTGGGATCCCGAGATGGGAGCTCATGAGACGCCGAAGGCCGTCTGCACTCAGACACTAGCTCATGGCTCCTTTCATCGTCCCGTCCTGGCCTTCGTGCCCGAGACCTGAGTGTTGACCCGCGGTCTTCAGCATCTTTGTGCAGAAGGTCCGCTATGATGAGCTCAAGCGGGGACACCGCCGGCAGGCCACCTAAAAGTGAAGTAACACTGGCGTGCTTGGGCAGAGTCTCTGTTGAGACATAACACTGGTCACCACGCTGAGTGGGGGGCACATCTGCCCCACCCCCACAGCCTGCCTGCTACATCGGGGGTCCCCAACTCCGGGCCCCGGACCAGTACAGACCCGTAGGCTGTTAGGAACCGGGCCGCACAGCAGGAGGTGAGGGGTGGGCGAGCAGGCGAAGCTCCATCTGCATTTGCAGCCGCCCCCAGCGCCGGCATCGCCCCTCAGCTCCTCCTCAGATCACCAAGCACTAGATGCTCCTGGGAGCGCCGCTCCCTGGTGCCAGGAAGGTTGGGGACCGCTGTTACAGCATCTAACTCTGCCTCATGATGCTCACACCCCTTAGAGCCCATGATCGCAGATGGCGGTCTCCATGTCACTTCCAGGGACTCCAGAATATTTAAAGAAATAAAATGGCTTTAGCTGTTATATCTGTTAAAAAAAAAAAAATGCTATTTACTGAAGAATCGTGGGCGCCACTGACAAAGGTCTGTGGTTTGTTTTCGCTGCAGACTATAAGCGATGTGCCAGGCTTCTGACCCGGCTGGCGGTGAGTCCGGTGTGCATGGAGGGATGAGGTAAGCTGCCCGTGGTGTCGCGCTGGCACAGCCTGCCTTCGAGCAAGGCTGACATGACCCTCGAGGTGTCCCCTTGAGGCCATCAGGGAAAGGGGCCCCACAAGCCTGCATGCGGGATGGCGGCGAAGCTGACACACGGCCATCAGCTCCCGATCCCAGCACGTGACTAAGCGGAGAAATTAGGTACATGGCTAAAACTATGCCTATTCACTGGTCACCAGCACTCACAAATGAGCACGGCCAACCGTTTCCCTGCAAATGTACAGACTTATCTGGCAAATGTTTGAGTTACGTTTTATCATTATGACAATAAGTTTTAACAAAAAGCTATCCTCTTTCAATGTTTCTATAAGTTACTTTTTTCATAGCCTCTAAGGGGAAATTATAAATGCACATTCAGAATTTATGATCTAAACTTTCACCTTGGCCTCCTGAGGGCCGATCGCTAACACAGAACACCAGTTCTCACTCACGCAGTCAAGGGATGACCTGGAGTTTTATTTTTCTAACAGAATGCCATGGATTTGTCACAAAAGTATACTTTCGTGGTTTTATACTTACTGCGTGTCGTGTGTGTGCCAGGCACAGCTAGATGCCAAGTCTGTCCCCATTAAGAGACATGTTTTGGCCCTCAGATGGCTGCCTCAGAAAAGGTATCGGCTATCCGGAAACACTCATAAAAAGGGGATGTTTTATTGTACCTTTCTAGTGGTCACTGTCTCACAGAAGTGGAGGAGGGAGCAGTGACCCTCCCCGGGACAAGCTTGCTCTGCAAAGGACAGTGCTGGCCCACGCCCAGCAGGTGCAGAGGGAGCCGAGCCCCCACCCCACCCCTTCCCCAGGGACTGGGCAGGGCCTGAGCTCGGAGGTGACATCGCATGGACCTGAGGGCCCATGAGAGGAGCCGCACAGGGGTGCAGCAGCGCCAGCGGTTAGCAGAGGACGTGACTTCGAGCTGCTGTGCGGGCACCTTCCCGCTCATCTGCGGGGGGCACTCGCACTACCCACGCGCGGCGGCTGCCTTTGTTAAAGTGGTGAAGGGCCCGCGGCCGCCTCTCCCCGTGATTCAGTGCTAGGCCGATGAGGACGCTTTTTGATAAAGCATTTCATAGTTAGAGCACCAGGGGGCCAGGCGCACCAGGGAAGGCAGTCCCCACCTCCGGGCCGGCGGGGGATGGGGGGGCGCCGGCCCCCACTCCCGTAGAAGCACAGGGGGAGGGCTCACCTCCCCGGCTCCCGTGGGGCCGGTCCCGAGCCTGCTCTGTGTCAGGCCGGCGCATCAGGGCTTTGCCAAAGCCAACATGGCAACTTGAGGGGACGCCAAAGCAAAGGCGTCCTGGCCTGGAGAAGGTGCGCACAGCTACGTGCCTTTGTGTCGTCGTGTCCCCAGCCCACCCACCACGCCAGAATCTGACTAGATGGCGAAATACACTGAAGACAGGAGGGTCGAGGTTTGCGCCCGCAAGTGTCTACTCCCGGACGGCCGTCACGTTCGTCACGCTTGTCACAACCTTAGTAACTTCATTCTGGCCAAGCAATGCTTAAAGTTTAAAACATATTCCTAACTGTCTAACCTCATTACACTTTTTTTAAAGATTATCTTCTAATTCCATAGGTTGTAAATGGCAGACTCTTGACTGGTGACCACCACATAGGAGGTGGAGCGTTTCTGTCCTCAGCAGGGCGGGTTAGGCCACTGCTGTGACACTGGAGGGCAGAGGACATAGTGCAGACATCGCAGGCTCCCGTAGGTGGCTCTACCCCACATCAACCCCTTTCCTCTGCTGCCCGCACAGGAAGGCCAGCCTCTGCGGGGACCCCTCCCCCCAGGCCCGGCCATGGCCTGTGTGCCTAAGGCTGAGCCCGAGAACCCAGCTCGAGGTCTGAGCACAGGCAGCGACCACCCAGTGCGACCACCCAGTGACCTCGGCAGACCTTTGCTCCTGTCTGTGGCCGAGTGTTGTCCTCGGGCTGAGGAGAAACGATGTGCTCCCAGCTACTGTCCCTTGTCGCACACCCGCCCTGTTACCTGGACTCAGCCTAAGGGCCCGCATGCTGGAAAGTTCTCAGGGTCAGGTACCCAGCTGAGTCTGCAAAACGTGGCCTAATCTTAGAGACCTTGAGGTTTGTTACTTTTAAACAAATAGCCTACCAACGGTTCAGGTAGACTCCAGAGGGTTTTAGGAAGGTGTTTATTTTTCATCGCTCTCACAGACCTGTCGACACGAAGGCACCAGCCTGTCAGCTTGCCCGGAGTCGCCACCAGTCGTAAATCCACACAGACTGAGTTGCTGGGGACGCTGACAGCACGCAGTGAGACCATAAGCCTGTCCTCAGACCCGAGCGCGCACTGTGCTTCTGGTGTTTTCCATGCCCTTAGCACAGCAGGCACGTGATCCCTGTAGAACTGAGTCATTTTTCACAATGAGATACTACACTTTGGGGACAGAAATATACACGCACAGAGATTCCTGATGTTTATTTAGCACATCGTGTTATGTAACGTGACGTGTACGTCTGCTAGGGTTGGTGACGGAACGCGAGACCCGTGTGAAGCCTGTGTGTTTGTTCTCAGCAGTGAGCGGACCTGCGAGGGAACCACGAGAAGTGCCTTGGAAACCAACAGGGACCAGACCCCACCTCCTTTACCGACACGCTCCCACCCCCCAGCCCTGGGACCAAGAGATGTATTTTTGCAGACTCCCCCGTAATTCCTTGAGTTTTGTATGTTGGACACCGCTGTGGAGACGTACCCCGTACGCCGTGCACCTGGCAGCCAGCCTGCCACGCACGACGGCGCGAACGGCAGAGGACGCTTGTGTCTGTGCAGCGCCACAGAATGGCAGGCCGGCATCTCTCTCCTGATGAGGTGGAGGCACAAAGACTATTTCTTTAGAAACATAACCAGATTTGAAACTATATTTTCATATAGCATATGGTATGATTTAATATTTTTATTACTTTTACAATTAAATTCCCAGAATATTATTTGGAACTGCATGAAAATTAAAAAAAAAAAAAGATATACTTCAGCTGCTTCTGGAGAGAGTGGTGTGTAAATCTGTGAACACATCCAAGCTAGTTTCAGTTGTACCTTGCAGAATAAATGTAAAATAGTGTCCAGACATTGTGGAATATGTACATACTGTAGATAAAACACAATAAAGTGTTTATTGTAGTGAAATCTTCAATGACTTTTTACTAACACGTTCATCCCTGGCAATTCACCATTTAAAAATCTAGAAAGAGATCATAATGCCGGCAGAACGTCAGAGAACATAAAAGGTATAAACAAACAAGGAAGGCTGTGAATTCTTGTAATCAACGATGAAATTCCATTTTTTAAAGGAGAGGCGACCACATACTGGTGGCTTCATTTCTTCAGAACCTAATTTAGTAACGGGCATTTCAAGTTAAGTTTGCATCTGTATTTCCTGTATGACTATAACAACAAAAACACTAAACTAAGAACCACTTTAAGACTTCTAAGCAGCCCCAAATTTTATAGGTACCTATATTTTGAAGAAATCTGACAGGATCCAACTTAAAGAGACAAGTGAATTCAGCAGTGGGTTTCTTTGCTCCCGTGACCGCTGGTCTGGGCCCGGCCACGATGACAAAGTCAAGCCCCTAGAATGTGAAGATCTATATTTGATTTATATGCAAACGCTGAAAAAAAACAAAGCTATGAGGACCCATTTATGAGCACGAAGGAACAGAAGGAACAGAAAAGAGTAAGACGTTTCCCACTTCGGGGCTTACTGAGCCATGATCAAATGACTGCGCTGGGTATAAGTTTTGAAGTGCTTTTATTAACCCTGTGTTCTAATTGTGGTAACTTTTTTCCCCCAATTTGTTACTTTTTAGATATCATTATGATTTTATAAAGCTATTTAATCTCTCGTTTCCTATATGTCCTATCATATCAAATTTCACAGGGAGCTGGACACACGTTTAGCTGACCATCTCCTGTCACAACTTCCCCAGTCTTGCTGCCTCCGCTGTCCTGAAGCCGTGGTGGCCCGTGAGATTCAGGACTGTAACCCTCATGACACTAAGGACAGGAAGCCCCAACACCCCGGCAGGCAGGCAGCCGTCCTCTGGTCCACCCAGACTGGATGAGGGCTCTTCAGGATGTCGGGTCAGAAGCCACGAATGGGGGGAAGACAAGGAAATTCACTCAGAACCAGGATATGCAGGGGGCCAGCCCCCAAGATGAGACTGCACACCTGCTGACGGGGTCAGGCAAGGACACTCAAGTTGCAGGGCCTCAAACTTCCTTCATAAGTAGACATAATTTTCATCATTGTACATCTTAAACTGAAGATAAATGTGCACATACAACACCGCATGTCACGTGAAAAGGAAAATAAAGCCTTGTTTTCTAATTTTTCACTTGCAAATATAAAAGCGGACACCAGACTAACATCTTAGTTGTATTTTTATAATATTCCCAATTTATTTTGAAAAGTCTTTTTGGACATACAGCCATATGAACTTATCAGTTATCTCAAAGTACATAGAAATTAGCTATATTTGCCTATAAATTAAACATTGACAAAAGAATACTTATGACCATATTAATATCTAGGTATTCTAACATATAAGAACTTTTCCCAACTTTTTAATTATTTTTCTCACCTAAGCTAATTTATATTTGACATTTGGGTTGTATATGTATCTAAAAGCAAACACGTTCCTCAAACCAAGCATAGTACAGACCAGCACAGCATGTCCCTCTTTCCAGATATAATTAAACTTCCAGAGGCAAAGTGGCTCAAACGGGAGCACAGATGATGACCTCCTCAGGAAATAACAGACAAAAGCAAGGAAGTATTAAAGGCGCCAAGAATTCCGTACATCTTTTTCCTAGGCTGTAAACATGCAGGTGTGCCCGAGTGTGTGTGGTCAACGCGTGTCTAGGCTGTGAGCTCTGTGGACTGAGGTCCTGGTGCTGGGACAGAGGGTGTCTGCCCGAGTCGCCCACGAACGTGGGGAGGAGGTAGAGCTGAGCACTCACGCACCCCTAGGTCAGCCTGGGCCTCAGAGCCGGCCTCCTGCGCTACCTCTACTTGATGTTTGCACGAGTTTTGTTTGTAACTGGAGTAAAGTGGGCGTTCCCCTAAGCTAAAAGTACTTCACGTGAATAAACTGAATCAGATATTTATTCTTTTGCCAAACACGACAGCTTCTTTCCATGGAGAATTATGTTGAATAGGAGAAGCGGTGGCCAGCCGAAGGGACAGCACGGGGCCGCGGCTAGCGGGCCTTGTCCAGGAAGGCTCGGCAGCACCGCACGCACTGCTGGTAGACGGTCTCGAAGTCGGAGTCATTGCCCTGGAGAGGAAAGGGGACAGCAGCGCCGGTGACCGGGGCCCGCCCCTGCGGCCGGGAGCCTGCGGCCGCGCCCAGGCGTGATACTCACGTAATACGGGTCCTCGATGATCAGCTGTTTTTCCGGATCGTAGCTCCCCAGCAGCTCGATCTTGGCTTTGCTGTTTTTGACCTGATTACTCTTTCTGGTCAAGTCTCTGCAAGGTCAAGACGCAGACTCAGTTTTCACGCGCTTGGGCGGAGAGCGGCGCCTGCGGCCCCGCGCGACTTCCGGCTTCCGGGTCGGCCTGGCCCGGCGCGTGCGTCCCCACAAACGTCACCGCGCACGTGCCCGCGCACGCATGCGCGCTGCGCCCAGCGCCGCCGCGGCCCGTCCCACGGCGCACGTCGGGACGGTGACTGAGGACAGCCCGTCTCGGGGACGTCACGAAGGTGACAACGCAACTCCGGCCCATCACTTCCGGCCTGCGGCCCCGGGCCCGCCCTCCCCGCTTCCGCCGGGGCCACCATCCAGGGAAGGGGCCAGCGCCGTGGTCGTGGGCGGGGGCCCCGCCTCTGCCGGGCGTGGTGAGGTGAGTGTCCCACGCGGCGCGTGGCCTCGGGACGGCGACGCGCCCGGCCTGCGGCCGCCCAGACACCGGACACCGAAAAGCACTGAACGCCGCCTGCGGTCCCGCCGCTGCCCGCGGGGCGCAACGGCCACACACGCGAACCACAGCGAAGCCTTCCGGGGGCCCTGACCGACGCGCACCCGCAAAGGGGACGCTGCGCAGAGGTGGCTTCCCCGCCACACCTTCAGACAGCCCGTTCCGCCGCCTACCCCGCGCCTGCTCTAAATCCGCCAGACTCGATGCACCCACTTCTGGGCGCGATCACTTTGTCACACGGCTTTTCATCGGGTGTCATGTTCTTCTAAGGCAGGCGGTCCACACCTGACCACGCTGCGTGAGGGCAGGCCGCATGAACGGGCACACGTGTCCCCTGGGCTCGAACGCACACACGACGACACGCATTGTGGGGAGGGTGGCTCCCACGAGGCGCGGGGCAGGTCTGCCTCAGGGCGGAGGCTACAGTGCCACTAGCCCACCCCCTACATCTGTGAACTGGGGCGCCCCCACGCCCTGTGCCTAAAGTTCCTCCGATAAGATGGGGTAACAACTGCGCATGCTCTGGCACGTGGCTCAAGGCATCCTAGTCAGACACTTCTACCTAATACGCCGGTCAGCTTTTGTTTTAAATCAATTAAGGCAATCAATCAATAGAGTCAGGGGAAGCTATAAAGGGGGAATAAGATGAGAAAAACAATGAAACACCACAATGTCCATGAGTCACCACAGCCATGACAAAGTACCCTGCAGAACAAGACACTGCCTTACATAAAGCTGTGTCACAGCCCCGCTAGTCTTCAAATAAGCGAACTAAACTTTCCGTTATCTAAAGGGTGTCTCTTTGTAATTATAACCATAAGACAATCCTAAATTATTTTCTGAATTTCTTACTATTCTAAATAATTCTGTATATTGTGACCATCACTTAAAAATTAAAAAGTCACTTTGAACAACAAACTACTTGGCCTATTATTGAAATGAGAGTTGAACAGAAATACACTTTAAAAAGGTGATTACCTCAGATTGCTTTCATCCATACACAGTATATAATCAAATGTGGCAAAGTCTTCTTTGGTAACCTAAAATTAAATAAGAAGTCAAAAACAGTGTTTATATTTATACAATCAAGCCTAGAAAATCCAAAGCAATTAAAAATCTCTTACATAAAAATTAAATTTAGGGCACTTTAAAATGAAAAGAGTTAACCTATTTCTTAAAATTATACTGCAAAGAAATTTTATAAAGTTCCTGGAGTAAATAAGAAAGGGTATAATACAGAGACAAAGTTTATACACTTTCGATTTGAGTACAATGTATAATTTAGTTAACATAAACACCACACAAAAGAAAAAGAAAACACAACCACCCAAAATCTATGAGACACTGCAAAAGCACTCCTAAGAGTGAAATTCATGCAACACAGGCCTTCCTCAAGAAATGAAAATCTCAAAACAATCTAACTTTACACCTAGAAGAATTAGAAAAGGAACAAAGCCCAAACTGAGTAGGAGGAAGAGTAATAAAGATCAGAGTGGAAATAAATGAAATAGAGACTAAAAAAATAAAAAGAAGAAAATATCAATAAAATTAAGAGCAGTTTCTCTGAGAAGATGAACAAAATTGATAAAACCTTTAGCCAAACTCAAGAAAAAGAGAGGGTTCAATAAACTGAAGACACAAACAAATGGAGGTATATACTATGCTCATGGATGGGAAGAATTAACATCATCAAAATGTCCAAAGAACCAAAGAAATCTACAGATTCAATCCCTGTTAAAATACCAATAGCATCTTTCACAGAACAGGAACAAATAATCCTAAAATTTATATGAATCCATAAAAGATCCAGAATAAAGCAATATTGAGAAAGTTGGACATATCAGTCTACCTAATATCAAATGATACCACAAGGCAACAGTACTCACAAAAATCAATGAAACAGAACCCAGGGACACACACATATGGTCAATTAATTTAGGACAAGCCAGGCATATACAATGGGGAGAGGGCAGTGTCTTCAATAAACAGTGTTGAGAAAACTGGATACGTGTAAAAAAATGACATTAGACCACTTTCTTACACCATATACAAAAATAAACTCAAAATGGATTAAAGAGTTAAATGTAAGATAGTTAAAACCACAAAACTCCTATAAGGAAACACTTTGACACTGATCTGAGCAGTATTCTTTAAATGTCTCCTCAGGCAAAGACGACAAAAGGAAAAATAAACAAAAGAGACTGCACCAAATTAAAAGGCTTTTGCACTGCAAAGGAAACCATCAACAAAACAAAAGAGCAACCTAATGAATGGGAGAAGATACTTGCCAACGATACATCCAATAAAGTATAATATCCAAAATACATAAAGAACTTAAATAGCTCAACATCAAAAACACAATCGGATTAAAAAGTGGACAGAGGACCTGAATCGACATTTCTCCAAAGCGGATATACAGATGTCCAACAAACGCATGAAATGATGCTCAGTATCACTAAGCATCAGGGAAATGCAAATCAAAACCACAGTGAGATACTACCTCACACCTGTCAGAATGGCTATTATCAATACATCAACGAGCAACGAGTGCTGGTGAGGATGGAGAACAGGGAGCCTTCTGCACTGCTGGTGGGCCTGCAAATGGGTGCCACCTGGAAGGCAGTATGGGGATTCCTGAAATGATTAAAAACAGAGCTACCGTATGACCTGGCAATTCCACTTCTGGGTATTTATCCAAAGACATCCACAAACACTCATTCAAAAAGCTATACACGCCCCTACGTTCACTGTAGCAATATGTGGAAGCAACCTAAGAGTCCACTGATGACGAACGGATAAAGGAGATGTGGTACATACAGACCACACATTATTACTCAGCCATAAAAAAGACTGATACCGAGCCATCTGCAACAACATGAATGGATCTGGAGGAGTATTATGCTCAGGGAAATAAGTCAGATGGAGAAAGACAAATACTGTATGATTTCACTTATAAGTGGAATAAAAAAACAAAAAAAAACAAAATAAGAAATCAGAAACAAACTCAAAGATACAGAGAACAAGCTGATGGTTGCCAGATGGGAGGGTGTGGGAGAATCGATGAAAAAAGTGAGAGATTAATGAGTAGCAACTGCCATCATAAAACAGTCTGAGAGGAAAGTACAACATACAGAAAATAGTCCATGATGTCGCTATACTGTGCACAGTGCCAAGTGGGGACTAGACTTATCGCGGTGGTCACTTGTAAGGTATACAAATGTCTAATCACTGTGTTACACACCTGAAACTAATATCATACGTCAACTATAATTAAAAAATAAGTAATAAAATTAAGTGTCACACATTCTACCCCTTCAGTATTTTACCCTGTTTTTCACCCTACAAGAACTTAACATCCTAGCTCTGAGGAAAATGCCCTGGTGTATTCAACCCTGACACACGTGTATGATGCTGGGTGTGTACCCAACTCTGACACGTGTGTGATATGGGTTGTACCCAATCCTGACACGTGTGACACTGCGTTGGACCCAATCCTGACATGTGCGATGCGGGGTGTGTATCCAACAGTACTGCACGCAGGAGTTCCCTGAAAGACACGCCCCAAAATATTCACAGCAGCACTGCGTCCCAGACCGGGAACGGCCCACTGTCCACCCAGAGTAGACGCAACGGTAGCAGAGCTGTAAAATGACCCTGAATCTGGCACGGGCACGAGCACGCCTCTGCCACACGGAACGCCACGGAGGATCAGAGGAGAGAAGCCGACAGGAGGACACACCGCAGGATCCACTGCCATCGGGCTGGAAGGACAGGACGGCCTTTTAGGGGTGACCTCTGGGGGAGAGCGAGCAGAGCCGGTCGTGCTGTAAAAATGCACTGAGCTCACACGGCCAATCTGTGCACACATCGGACGTTTACTGAAAAGAGGAAAGAATGCACCATAACATAAACATCTCCACCGAACTGCCCGGATGTGAGTCCACTCGGCGAGCACACTGCGTTCGTGAAAAGAAAAAAGCCCCTGAATCTATTCTGTTTATTAAACCCCAGTGGAAAGTACTGGGAAACTAACATTTTAAAAAACAGAATAGTTCTCACACAAATTGTGACTACTGATAAAGAGAAAACCTGTCAATATTAGCAAGATTCTAAAAAATTAAAGATCTGATATAATGTTGATTTACAAAACACACCTTGCTAGTACCTTGAAATTCTGAAAAATCATTGAGAAATTTTCTTAAAAGCAACAGGAAAGGAAAAAGGCAAAAGACAGATTCTGTAGAAACACTACCTCTAAAACTGGTAATTACAAGTGTTCTTACAAAATAGAAAGTTTCTAGCTTCGGTTTTTTATGGCATGTGTGTTTAAAATACTTCATTTGTACCCACTTTTATTATATAATAGTGTATGAAAAATCATCCAATCTTGGTGAAAAATAGAAAATGTAAAAGTATGATTGCTCACAATTCTGAAGAACTCCTTAAAATAAATCTCTACTCTTTAAAAAAATAGAAAAAAGAAACTAGCAACGTCTTCAAGCAAAAGCTTGCAGAAATCAGGGTGGACAAACAATGAACTGTTTAGTCTTCTGTCCAATGAAAATTCCATTTAAAAAAGTCAGGTCCTTAAGGTAGTGAATTTAAATAGTAAATCGTTAACACAGAGAGTCAAATGACGGAGCTAGAAATTAGAAGGTCACAGATCTCAGAGTCAATTTATCTAAGCCAGAAATAACGTGTATTACTAGTATCTGAGACATCATTATGTATTAAAAGTGTTTCTCAGACAATTTTTTTCTGGCTCATACCTCACTATGTTTTTATTAAAATAAATAAACTGGGGGTCAAATCCCAGCTCTACCGTTTGAAGCTGGTAACCTTCATTAAGTCATTTATTTTCTCTCCAGAACTCAGTTTCTTGATCTGCAAAATGAGTTTACCAACTACTCCCTTTCCTAATGAAATAATGGAGAGAAAAATTGAGAAGATCAAAATTAAAAATACAATGCTGTATGGCAAAGCAATCTGAAGAGCTCTGTAAGATTTAGTACAACGATTAAAGGACCGTTATCCAGTCTTAAAAAAAGTTCCGGTTCAAGCACCAACAGTAAGTCGCAGCTCTCACACTGCTAGCCACACCTGTAAATGTGTCATATCTAACAACGGATGCAGCTTCTTGTTCTGAAGGCCTCAAAAGCCCACCTCCGGACGCGGCCTGTGTCCTCCGATGCTAACCCACAACCTCGCTAGGCCGACAGAGCCAGCACATTTCCTTGGGTTACATACAAAAGGAACTGACAAGAGTTAGCCTGATTTTTAAAAATGAATCTCCATAAAATAATCACAGCGATAAAAATAACTATCTCTGCAGAACAATGTCCAAGACATTTTGTATCAGAACTGGAGCCAATTTCTTTAGGGGCTGGTGCCTGTGGTTATGGACGGTTCCAGAACGTATACCTGCAGCAGCTAGCTCCTGGTGACAGCCGCCACGAGGCACCCATGGGCTAGATTGTCTCCTCCAGGACTGCTGCCCCGAAAACCTCACACTCTCCCCCGTGGTTACCAGGTGGCGATTCAAACGAGCTAAAAATGAAAGCTCGGCCCCTCCACACAGCAGCGCATCTTGGTGGGGAGAGTGGGCAGCGGCCGCACGCAGCCCCACCCTGGGCAGAGCGACCCCGCACGGCAGCCCCTGGGCGGCGCTGCCGGGCCACACCCAGCCTGCGCCCACCAAGAGCGACGTGTCCCCGCAACACGCGCCCCTCGCTCCGAAGGCGCCCGCTGATGAGACTGTTCCGCGGACGTCACAGAACTCTGTCCTGGCCACAAACTGCTCAAGTAAGCAGACTGGACACGAAGACCTAAGTGTCTGAAAACAGACAGGAGGCCACAGCGGGGCTGTCCAGCTCCGAGCTGGCTCTCTCTGTTACAAACGATGTGCCACGTGTGTTTTATGAGTCAAACCCTAAATCCCCGTCTTCCAGGACCGTGGAACTGGAGTGAAACGAACCGGGTCGGCGCGGCAGGCACCCCGACCGGAGGCACACACACTGACGGCGGGAGAGCCGGGCGAGCCCCTCGCAACTCGAGTGTGGGGCTCCACGTACAAGAAGTTAGGCGAGTCTCTTCTACCTGTCTTGCTTTATGGGCTGTGTCAATGCCATGGTTTCTTAGGCAGCTCACAGCTCTGGGATCTGGTGACCGGCCCACGTTCCAGTCAGAAACAGCGCCGCTGTCAATGACCCACTGCAACACAAAACACACAGGTGCACCTTCAAGTCCCAGTACGGTACCTGCCGGGCAACGTGACTCATGGGGACACCGTGCCTCTTCATGCAGTTCTGCCCTCGGTAATCCGGAGGGTTCCCTAGCTCATACGAGGACGTCGCCGCGCTGTCTATCCTCCACTGCGGGGGAGAAAAAGATTTTTTTTCGCCATTTCCTGCCCCGAACGCACTCCGGTTGGCCCCGTGAAGGCAGCGAATGGTACTTACAGTATCTGACACGTTCTGCTCAGTCACGAGTTTTCGGAAAACTGCTTCTGCAATGGGTGAGCGACAGATGTTACCTTCAAAACGGGAGGGGCAGAAAGTGAGCGTCAGGTGTGATGGGAGGGAGGAGCCAACTGCCAGCATGACCCACGGCCCCGAGGGGACCCGGGGCGACCACAGCTGAGCGGAGGAGAGCCCCGCGCCGCCGTGGCCAAACCCACGTCCGGCGATCTGACCGCGCCGGGCCAAGTATCAGCGTGCAAAGGACAAGAACATTGGAAAAACAGTCACGACCAAAAGCACCGCTCATCAGGATGCCGTCCATGACCTCAACGTGAGCCGGGAAGTCAACAAGGGGGCTGCGACCGGCCTATCGTGAAATGAGAAACGACGGAGTTACAGCCATGTGCCCTCGCGCAGGAACACAGCGAGGGCTGCTGCCCCCTCACGGGACGCACGGCCGCCGGGCTGCCACGCCTCCCAGACTCCGCTGCACATCTGGGGACCTCCAGGGCCACCCTCACCTCCGCCCAGAGTCCCACAGGTTCCGTAATTCTCCAGAAGGGCTCGGAATTCAGGAGACACTATACCTGTAACTGTAGTTTTATTACAACTGAAAGATGCCAGCCAGGGCCAGCCAGAGCGTGTGCACCGGGCAGATCCTGGAAGGGCCCGGGCAGGGAGCTTTCTGGTCCTCAGAGACACGTCCCCTCCTGCTGTCAACAGCGGCCACGCTCAGAGCCCCGCCAGGGACGCTCACCAGGGTTTGAGAGCCCAGTGTTTACTGGGTTTTCATCCAGCACCCCGCCCGTATCCTCAGCGGCTCCACGCAGGCCCCCAAACACCCAGACACACTCCTACCTCCCCCGGACGAGACTAACACGAGACAGCAAGGAACAGACAGAAGCTGAGGGAAGGACTCGGTGACAGAAAATGAAGGGAGGGAAGAGAGAAACTGCTAGAACAGACAGCCTTAGGTGACAGACTTCACTCTCTACTCATGTCAGAACCCTGGTTTACACGCCACACAGAATCAGGGTCCTGTGCGGTGCTGCGAACCAACTCACTCCCCACCGCAGGAAACCAAATCACGACGCAGCTACAGCACCTTCGTTCTACAGGAAGACAGGAATGCGGATGCCCCCTGAAGCTGTGTGGTGGCGTTTGACTTCTTAAAGTCTTGTTTAAGTTTAAAACAGGTATTATCATCCCCACTGTTTTAATTACTGAAAGGTTTCCTACAGCTGTATCTTTATTTACTCGCCACGATACAGCCTGGGGAACAGCAATCACGTTTCCAAGTTAAGACAACGGTTATTTTTTTGAAACTCTAGAATAATGTCTAATATCTCAGCATCTAAAGGCATAAGAAATACACTAGTCTCACCTGTTTACAAATAATTCTGATTAACTGTAAAATAAGTGTTCCCACAACAAAACAAAAACATGGACTATTCACCGCCTTGAAGTTAAGGCACATTCATCACACTTTTCTCCCAGATAGCCACACTTACAGCAAGAGGACGTGCGTCTAGCAACGTGGACAGAACGTCCACTACTACAGAGATAGAAATAAACTCAGAGTACCTAAAAGAGCAACAGACAAGACATCTTGCTTGCTCATAACTTGCCCTCCCGACTTCAAAAGCTGACATCACCAAATCGATATTCAAGATGGAGTACATCAGTAAACCACAGTACTTCAGGGTCCACCTATGCACAGGCTGTGAAACTTTAAATGTCATCTGCAAACTTCTAAGAAAATTTTCACTCTATGAAGACTCAAGTTCGTTTTTTCCAAATAAGGCAGCACAATATACACTTATTCAACACCTTCATCTCAAGGACAGACTCAGAAGAGAAAAAAATTAAATTCTCCCAGGTATGGGCTGCGTCCGTCCTGCCCAGCGCGGCCCCGAACACCGAGCGCGGCATGTGGCACACACACTGCCCTCACCGATCACCCCTTCGGAGCAGGAAAGTCAGCTGCCATCACGAATGTGCGGTATTGCCGCCGACCGTGCCGGCACATCCTCCCGTGTGCCTCTATCTCACAAAAACAAACCCCGTTGATAACCTCGCCAAAACAAGGAGTCCAGTCCGTCGCTGTCACTGGCCAACCAGTGAAAACCATCTGACATTCCTCTACCCTTCAGTCTCAAAAAGGTCTAAATACATGCTCTGAAAGAGTAAAATTTGTACACTGCAAAGATACACCACTCCACTGTCCCGTGTGCGGCACCGCCCCGGGGCCCGGCCACGCCCCACGCGCAGCAGCCCTGCTCCCCTGCTGTCCTCTGCGGCCTCCGCCCTCCCGGTCTAATCTCAGCGCCACAGCCGGGCGCTTCTTTCCAACCTTCCCACCTCTGCTCCAAACCCTAAGAGGCCTCATCCGGCTCGGCCGGGCCGAGTCCTCACATGGCCTCGCCGGACCTGTCCGCCTGAGGCCTTGAAACAGGGGTCCGAAACATGGCCCGCAGCCCACCTTCGCGTCCAGCCCACAGACTAAGAATAACCTCTACAGTTTTAAATAGATGGGAAAAAAAACTCAAAAGCAGAGTATCTCGTGACATGAGAAGTTACTTGGGATTCAAATCCCCGTGTCCATAAATAACGTTCTTCTGGAATGCAGCCACCCTCCGGCTGCTCACAGCGTCTGCAGACCCGGCCCAGAGCGCTCACTGGGGGCGAGGGTCTGACGCCCCCCGCTGCTCTCAGACACCACGAGGCCGCACCCACGGGAGCGCTGAGGAGCCGGGCAAAGTCATCACCCCAATTATCTCCCAGCCCTCAGGTATCGATGGGGGTCCTGCCTGAGGGACGCTGCTGGCCCCTAGGCCCAGCCTGCGGCCTCCTGCCGACTCCTGCGTGCCCTCTGGGCCCGGCGTCCCTTTCCGAACACCCTGGACTCGCCTCCTCGCCTCTCTCAAGTCTCTGCCCAAACGTTACCTTCTGGGAGAGGTTTCCTGCCCACTGCAGCTAACACTGCACACCCCTCCGCCCCCCTCCTGCCTCACTGTTCTTAACACACACCAACGGGTAACCACGGTGCCTGCCGAGGACAGTGTGAGCTCTGGAGAGGCGGGGACGTTTGTCTGCTTCACTCGCTACTATCTCCCCAGCACTCAGAGCAGTGCCTGGGAATACAGTCGTTGCTGAAAAACACACAACTGTGCCAAAGACAAACATATACGAGCAAACGCAGCCCCTGAACACACACCACGGTGCATTCTGTCAGCACAGCCAACACCACCAAGTAAAGTAAGCAAGGTGACGGGATCCCAACAGGTGCCCAGTCTGAAACGAGCTGCCCTTCAATAAACTAGGTGCCTCCATCAGCCAGCCTGCCTTCTCCCCTGACGGAAATTCAATTCTGCAAACACCTACTGAGCATCATATGTCGTCCCAAAGCTGGAACTACAAAGAAAAATCAGCCCCACCTACTGCCCCCAAGATGCCTAAATCAAACAGTGCTCTCAACAGGCTCGCAAGTAATTACAACAGGATCTGTGCAACACAGGAACAACCACCTCCACACAGAGGCCCTGGGAGGAGTGAAGGAGGGAACAGGAGGTCTGATGTGACAGAGGCTTTCCAGGCAAAATGCAAGACGGGTGCCCAGAAAGAGCCACACTATCAAAGGTGCAATGAGTGTCTTAAGTGCTGGGTAACAAATATTTACGACAGGCACTGTCCGGAGGGTGTGGTTAGGAAAAGATAAGGGAGATAAGTGGACGGTGCAGACAGGCTTCTGCCGTCTTCCAGAAGGGCGCACCATAAAAACCAGTGGCAACTTGACTCCTCAGGAAATGCAGACTCGTGCGAAGATTTTAAGTAAGAGAGCTACTGGGGGTTCAGCGTTAAGGTTAGGGTGGAGACAGCCCTGTGGAGCCTACCCAGGGAAGAATCCTGAAAACTAAAAGGAACACGAATTCTATTCTGAGAAAGGAGACTAACCTGAAATTCTCAGAACGAAAACAATTCTGAGCTGGAAGGTACCTGAAGGGTTAAGTGTTCAAAGTACCTTCGTTCACCGGCTCGCGAGTCTGATTACACAGAGGTCTGGGGAAGCTGGTCTCCTTGGTTTGGCTTTTACAATCAGAACGCCCTCAACCCTGGCGCCCCATCTGCCTTTGGCTCAGAGTCGTTTATAAGCGTGGGCCATGGAAACCAGCCGGGACACCAGTGTTGTCACGGGTCTCAGGGCCCTTAGAGAGGGCATCGGTCCAGCCGCTCCAGGCCTCTCCAGCGAGGGGTTAACAGGGTGGGAGTCCAGGCAGCTCGTAGTGAGGGTGCTGCGAGTGAGAGGGAGCCGGGGCTTGGCGAGAGGGCCGGGCAGGTGAGGGGACCCGCCTCGCACAGCAGGCCAAGAAGACGCGCCCGGGGCGCCCTAGCTCACCCTGGGCGTCCGGTCCCCGGCCTCCTCCGGAGCCCCGTTCCTGGCCCAGAGGCGCGGCCCGGCGGCGCGGCCCCGGGCGCACGAAGCCCACCCCTACCCTCCCGAAAACTCAGCGTGGGCTCGACCACGGCCGGCTCACCCAGACACACGAACAGCACGGACTTCGGGACGCGCTCGGCCATCTTCCCGCGCAAACTCACAGGCACCCACTGACCTCGCAGGGGCCCTTCTGGCACGGCGCGTGCGCACTGCGAGCGTCCCGCCCCGCGCGCCTGCGCCGTGCGCCTCCGCGGGGCCCTGCGCGTCGGGCTCCGGCGGCGCGAGGGGGCGGGGCCGAGCGTTGTCGGAGGGGCGGAGCCGAGCGTCGCCGGTGGGCGGCAGGGGGCGGGGCCGAGCGCCTCTGGAGGGGCGGGGCCGAGCGCCTCTGGAGGAGCGGGGCCGAGCGTCGCCGGAGGGCGGCAGGGGGCGGGGCCGAGCGCCTCTGGAGGGGCGGGGCCGAGCGTCGCCGGAGGGCGGGAGAAGGAGGGGTCGAGCGTCGCCGGTGGGCGGCAGGGGGCGGGGCCGAGCGTCGCCGGAGGGCGGGGAGGGAAGGGCTTCTGGGAGGGGGCAGGGCTGAGAGCATCCGGCACCCGAGGGGGGCTTTCGGAAGGGGCGAGGGGCGCGATCGGGAGGCAGCTGGACGCGTGGGCGCCTGACGGGGCGGAGTTGGGTCCGGGCTCTCGGGAGTGGTCCCACGAGGGAGTGCGAGCGCGCCCGCCCCCGCCCCGCACGAGGTGGGCTGTGGGCGCCGCCGAGCCCTAGCGGAGGGGCGGGGTCCTGAGCGGAGTGTGGGGGGCCCCTCAGGACCGGGTCCGTCCGCGCCCTCCTGGTTGGAGGTGAACGCCCCCCCTCCCCGGGCCTCGCGGCCGGAACCTGAGGCTCGTCATCAGGGGTGAGCGGGGTCCGCTCGGGACCAGGGACCCCTCCTGGACCGAGACCCCTGCTCCGCCCCCAGTCCCCGGGTCGGAACCGCGGCTCACAACCGTCCGCTCTGCCAGAGTTGTCCCAATTCTAAGGAGATGGGATGCTTTAGAAGCCACCTTGGGACTGACGAAGTTGAGCACACACCTTCCCTAGCTGCTGCCCCAGGGGCTGGGCTGGTTCTGCCCTGCGTTACCTGGGTCAGGTGTGCACTGTGCTAGGGCTGGTCCGTGCCCTGGGAGGCGGAGCCGAGCGGAGTGTGCCCTTCCTCTTCCTGGGTAGGTGGCCGCAGGTGGAGGGGCGCCGGAGCGGAGCAGGCTGGGGGTCACAAGTGAGTACAGGTGTGGGCGACGCCGCTGAGCCTGCCCTAGATCGCGACCACCTCCTCCTTACCCTTTAAACAGAGTTCTGCTGGAGAGGGTAAATCGTTGGCAAAATAGGGCCAGAGGGACGATGCTGTTTCTGGGATTTTTTCGGTTACGCACCCACTGACGCTGAGATCGTGCGGCAAACTGTCAAAAGTTAGGATTGACCACCTCCCCCCACCCCCATTCTCCGCCACTGGGCTTTTGATTCAAGTCTGGCCCCAACTATTTCAATTGAAAATCATTTTATGTTATTTGTAAATATCTATTATTTGAAAAGCCACGACCCAGTGTCTTTTCTTTTCAATAGACGACATTCTAGAACTCTGTCGTGGTGGTTTGGGGTTGGCGTGTGCTGGACTCATGGGGGCAGGAGGCAGAAAGATGCAGTAATGTGCCTGGTGGGGGCACCTAAGTGAAGTGCCAGGCCCTCCACACCATCACCTGGCCCTTGGGGAACCACCTGGGGTAAAGAGGTCGCTGAGAGCAAAAGAGTGGGCAGAGGCTGCCTCTAGGACCCCCGTGCATCTGTGTGCATCTGTGCGGACGGTGATTTTTCCTTACATGAAGAAGTAGGAAACTGCTCCGCATTTGTAAATGGTCATAAGGAAGTGAGATTCACCCTGCTGGGTGGAAATTTGTCATTTTCACTCCATTTCAACAAATACTTTAGTGTCACCACTGCTGCTGCTAAGTGGGGGTTGAAAAGAATGATACAGACATGGGACCCCTGCTCTCGGGGAGTCAGAATCTGATGGGCCCAGATGTGCTGCATTGTTTTCCTCAGGAGGGTGTGGATTAGGATGTGGAATTGCTCATGCCACTGACTGCGGGCTTGTTTACGGACTACTGTCGGAGGTTAAATAACCCAAGTAGTTTGTGACTTCCACCCAGCTTATCCTGTTTCAGGAGAATGGGTTACTTGGTCTACTGATGTTCTATCTAAACAAAATTTCTGTGAAACGTGTAAATACTACCCCCTCATCTTTTGCAGGATTAAAGGAATGATCTGAAAGAAATCTTTGCTCTTCAAGGGCAATTAGAGGCTTTTATTCCATTTAAGAAATCTTTATTCTTAGGAGATTTCTCACTATTTAGAAATAAGGGTGTGGTGTTTCAAAAGGAAAGAAAGTTGATACAGGTGGAGCAGAAAGCAGGCCGAAGGGGGCGCAGGCGGAAGGGGATTTTGCGCACTTTATTCGCAAACGCATCATGATCGGACACAGTCCCTGCAATTTGAGACCTGAGCACACTGCGTTTTCTGTTTTCTTTGAGAAGAGTCTGTTTTCTACACCAGATGGTCTGACTGGGGTGGCCTGTGTGGTCCAGCTCCAAGCCAGGGGCACGGGACTTCAGGTTTGAAAAGGGTCAAGTGCGCAGAACTCAAAGGTTGGTTTTCTTAGGCTGAAAGTCCCGCTTCTCTGCACCGCCTGCCCCTGGGGCCCGGGCCACCGGGGGAGCAGCCCCTGCCGTTGGGATTCGAATGGTTAGTTTCGAATCGGAAGGTTAATGATCGGACCGGGAAGGTGGTTTTGATGCCCAGAACTGACAACGTTGTCTCCTTAAGTCAAATGCAGGGGTCCGACCGAGGCCACTGGAAGCTAAGAGTTGGTTTCAGAAACAGCAGCCTTAGTCACCAGGCAGTGGTGCTCATGATGAAGGTTCTGAGCGAAAGGCAACATTGAAAGCCCGTTTAAGGATTACATAGATAGTTAAAGTTTCTTTTATTTTGGCTAAGATTTAATCAATTCATTCTATTTCCTTAGCAGCAGTCTAGCTCCTTTGATTTTGGTTGGGATTTTATCAATTCAGTGAATTACCCTCTATTTCATTTAAATTATGACTTAATAATTTGACGAATGTCCGATTAAGGGAACTATGGAAAACCATTTCTAAACTTCCGAATTTTTTCCGGAGGCATCACTCAGAACTGGCACTCCACTGAGGAAAAATAACATAATAGATGCTTGTTGATGGAAGGGGAGTTTGGGGACCCCTGAACTCTGGTGAGGAATGGGGGGAGGGGCCATCAGTCCACACACTTGGTGGAGGGTCGACTGGAAGCGAGGCAGTTTTCTCACTCCCACCCACACCCCCCTCACCGGGTCAGTTTAGTTCAAGTGGGGCTCGAATGCCCTCGTTTGCCCACAGTGGCCCAGGCCTGAGCTTATCGCCCTGTGATCAGTGTGTAGATTTTTCTATATCGTAGGCTCCTTTCAAACTTTGGAGATTTCCAAAGTAAAAATTTTCTCACGAGTGTTTTAGAAACTCTTCTTAATAAAAAAAAAAAAATTTCTTAGTACGAAAGATTTCAAATACTTTAATTACTTTTTAAGGAAAACTTGAGAGCTAAGTTTCTTAGCTTGCGGTTTGGCAGCTGTTCTTCTCTGAGGAGGAAACTCAGATGTTTAGAGCAAATCCTCTTTGCCGTGGAGTTCAAGAGCCTGCAGACTCATACGGACGTTCGGATGCCTGCCAGGGTTTAAGTTCATGAGGTTTCATTGTTAAGGGCCCGTATCTCGGTAACTTCGGCAGTATAACGACATCAGCATTCTGATCAGACCAGGCCCTCTATGTCTCAAGGATCCACAGGGCCCCAGGTTGATGCTGGGGACAGGAATTGTGACAGGAATTGTGACTTACATCTAAGCTGTTATTATTTGTTGGTTCTTTCAGGGAATTTCACTGTAACTCTGACCAGGCAATAGGACGCCATCAGACATAGAGTCTATATCATTAAAACAAATTAGTCTCTTCTGTAGTCCACACCTGGCCGCAGCGACATGGGACAGCGTCGGAACTCTGGCTCCGGGACGGAGCCTTGTGGTCACCAGAGCCTTGCGGTCTGCAGGCCCCCGGTCAGCTGGAATCCCCCAGTGTTTACAGAAGAGGCGGGGCCATCAAGGGCCGGATGTTTGCAGTGGTGGCGCTCAGCGTGGAATTTGCTTACTTGGCTGGTTTAATTCTGCTTGCCTGATGGAGTTCGCAGGAGAAAGTCTTGGGGGGGAGGGTGCGATTTACGTGCCATTGACTGTGCTTTACCTGCTCATGTCAGAACATCTCATCCAGTTGGCACGAGCGAAAAAAGCGTTTTCCGGTCCCGATGGCTGAGCAGTTCAGAGTCAGTCGAGGCTTCAGCTGTGGCCAGCCCTGGGCTCCAGCAGTGCCAGGCCAGCCGGCCCCGCTCAGGAGCTCCTGGGCATGGCTTTGTCCTCAGGCTTCCCACTTGGGGTGACAGAGTTTTGCAGCAGGTGCCTGGGGAAAAGGTAGTTCTGGCCACCCCCACACTAGGCCTCAGCTGCGGCAGCGGCTCGGCCAGGGCGCCAGGAGGAGGTGCGGGCCCACCTGCCTCGGGCGAGGGCAGCGTGGGTGGACACACAGGCCTGTGCTGAGTGTACGATCAAGATGTGTACTTCCCTGGGGTTCACAGAAGGGACGTGGCTGGCTCTGCACCCTGAATCACAAAAGTCACCCTCGATGCCAGAGCGTAAATGTTTCCCATGGGCCTTGTTTCGGGTCCAGCATGGGTCTCTGTGTCCCCCTGGGGGCGGTCGTGTGTCAGGGTGAGGCCGAGAGGAGACGAGAGTCTGCCCCAGGGCTGCCCACTCTCACCCACGTCCAGTCGGTGTCGTCCCTTGTGCCGGGGGCGCTGCCCAGCGGGTCCTGGCTTCGTGCGCACGGTTCCGGTTCCGACGGCCCAGCTCTCCAGGGAGCAGCCCTGCGGTGCGCCGCGGCTGAGCGGTGCACGTCCGGTGCCCGGCGCTTCCCCCGGCAGTGTTTGCCCATCTCCCTGCGTGTCCCCCGCAGTCCGTTCTGCGCGGCTTGGTCCTCCCGCCCCGGACGGGCCTGGAAAGGGCTGTTTCAGGCCAGAACAGTAGCAGCTGTCGCTTCCCTCCGACCCTCCTCTCTCTCGAGGCCTGGGGTGCCGCAGAGCGGGCCGGAGGGACTCGTGTCGCCCGGCGGGTCCTCTGATGACCACGGTGGATCCCCATGTACACGAACCTTTTCCAGTCCTCACGGGACTGGACATTTCATTCCCCAAACCCACGTGATACTTTGTTCACTTAATGGGTATTTACGGGCAGTTACCGTTTGTCACTACGGCGTGTGCGGGACATACTACAGTTGTAACATCGTCGACGGGCCTGCCTCACCCGGCACTTGCATTCCAGGAGGTGCCCCAGAGCAGTCAGAGGTGGCAACAGGTGATGGGCACGATACATAGATGGATACGATGCGTAGACAGATGGAGATGATGCACAGATGGATGGTAGGTGATGGATGGATAGATGGTAGATAATAGAGATGACAGATGATACATAGAATGGCACACAGACAGTAGATAGAGGCTGGATGGATGGATAACAGGTGCTGGATGATAGGTACACAGGGTGCACAGACAGACGTGACACATATTAACAGGTAGATACGGATAGGGTAGTCACACTGGCCGTGGTGCAGCGATGGAGTGACGTCATCTGGGCTGTCACTCAGCTGGATCGTGCCTGTGCGGAAATAACCACAGGTGCTCGAGAGGGGGTCTGAGAAGCCAGTGAGGCTCTGGACTAGACACCACAAGAACTGGGGCTCCCGGGGCCTGGCGGGGGGCAGGGCAGCCGGTGAGTGTCCTCGGACTGAGCGGACGCAGAAGGTTTGTGCTCTGGCGGGGTGGGTGTGGGCATGACGGAGAAGAGAGGTCGCAGTCGGCCGGGTTTGAGCCCGAGCTCCCCAGTGAGACACCTGGGCAGGTCGCCTGGGCAGCGGCTGGGGGGTGGGGGCGTCGCTGGAGGTGCTGACGTCATAGTGGGTCGAGTGGGATCGATACCGAGAGTCTGCAGTTAGGGGGAAGGTGAAAGAACAGATGACACTTGGAGAATTATCAGACGCACACGGTGCTTCAAGTCACAGGCCCCGAGGTCGGACTGTAAGTGGAAAAGCGGGGAGCTCTGGGGAGGACGGACGGCCCTGAACGGAGGTGGCGGGGGGCGGGGGCTGGCCTCTGCCTCTTCGCTCCTTGCTGGGGTTTCGCGTAGAAGCAGCATCGACACGGTCTGAGGAGTCGGGTCGCAGCTGAACAGGCAGAGGTCGGCGGTGTTTTCGTAAAGGGCCGACAGGACGCGCGTCAGGCCTGTGGGCCAAGAGGCAGAGCGGAGGGTGCCTGGACACTGACCCAGCGAGGGAACCAACGCCTCGGGGATTTTATGGGTGAAAGAAAAAACCGAAATACCATCCCTGGGAAGGTCTTTCTGTGATCCAGGCCTAGCGATGCGCAGGATGCCAGCCTGCGGGGGACGTTTGCTGCTCGGGGTTCAGAGCTCACGCCCCTTATCATCAGAGTGGGTCACGAATGTTCAGCTGCTGTCAGTGGACCCCGATGTGATGTCACTGATTTCACCGTTGAAAATATTCTTCTTCTTGAATGTCTTCAGCTATTAAAAATGGAAAAACTGTCCTTATTCTGCTGGCAAAAGGACAGGTGGTGACTGCGTCCAGCCACCGTTTGCCACCGGCCGTCACCGCCTGCCCGCTCCCAGGGCGCCCCTCCCTGCGCGGTTCACAGCGGTGGCCTGCCAGCCACTGTGCTGAAGAGGGGTCAGGGTGGGGGGCGGGGGGACCGGCAGGGGCAGGCTCTGCGGCACGGGCCGCAGGAAAGTCCCCTCCACCCGTGAGCCGGGGCTGGGCGAGGCCTCTGCACAGCCTGGGGTCTCCTGTCCCCGCCGCACGCTGCCGGCCACCTGCACCCCAGGGTGGCCTCTGCTGGCCCGAGTCCTCTGAGCGCCCCGCCTGGCGCGCCCCACCTACCGACCCGAGAGGACTGCGCCCTTACAAACTGGCTCTTGTCGCCTGCTGAGACGGGGCCCTGGCGGCCACGCCCCTCGAGGGAGCCAGGAGGGCCTGGCTAGGCCGGAGCGCGGCAGGGCAGGGCGCTGTCACCGGACCGGTCAGAGCACCAGGTGGAGCCAACCTGCCTCTATTCGTCCCCTTTAACAAGGAAGCGGCGAAACCAGCACTTGGCAGGTTCAGAAAGACTCACAAACACTGTAATGAATACTGTGTCTCCACGTACAACGAGAGCCTGCAGTGTGGTCTCGTTCCATAGGTACCCATTTCTCGGCTTCCCCAAACTAATTAAACGACGAGAATGTGTATGAAACAAGTCAAATCTCGTTCTCAGAAGATGAAAGTTCCAGACACTTCCCCGTCTCCAGCAATGCCGTGGGGAGACCAGAAGTGACTTGTCAGTGTAATGGTTACGTAAGCGGTGTGAACACGGCCCGCAGTGACAAGCCCCAGATCTCGGCTGATCAACAGTGAGAGTCTCTTCTCCCTCTCTGAGAGGCCAGGGTGGGTGTCCAGGCGGTGGCGGCTTCTCCGTGTGGCCTCCAGGCCTCCAGGCATCGTCCCCGTGTCCTCCGGGGGCTGTGCCATCAGAGACCTCGCCAGCCAGCCAGCCAGCCCTGGGACGGAGAGGGTGGAGGAGACTCCATTTAGCTGTCCTGGTGCAGAAGTGACATAGTCGTCGTCTCTGTGTGGTGGCCTTCAGGCCCAGTGCCACACTGGGACGTGGACAGCACACGTGCAGGTGGCCGATGAGCTGCCCCAGCCACACAACTGAGAAAGAAACTCTCTACCTTCACCTCATTCATTCTGTGGAAATTAAGGTCATGTCGCCTCATCTCAGATACGAACTGGGTGAAGAAAACAAACGTGTAGTACCATGCAGATTGCAGGCAGCGACTGGTTTTTCCAGCCGTGCCCGGTTTGCCTGGGGACCTCCCGCCCTGGCAGGCTGGGTAGGGATGGGGCCAGCGGCCACCTGACCACACTCGGCAGTCACAGCTTCCAAACTCCGTCCCTCGTGCCAGTACCGTTGGAAATCTGGATGATTGAAAAATGCCCTGATCATATTTTTTCCTTGATCACTGCGGAATACCAAAAACGATTATCTGTCGCTAGTATGTCACCTCAAGTCGTGAGTGACAGCCGTCTCTTTAAAGTGTGCTTCAGAGGCCCAAATGTCTATGTAAATATGTTCACTTGGTGTTTTTCTAGTCTGTGTTTTTTCTAAGATTCTGAATCCAAACTATAATCAAAGCATTAACAGCAGGAAAATGTAGAGACTACCGGTCAGTCGGCATCATTTGGCATGGACGCGCTAGGCGCCCTTCCCCGCGTGACGGCGTGCTTCCGAGGGTGGCTCTGGGCTCATCTGCGCTGCACATTTGCCACTGCAAGTAGGAGTCACGGCGCCCGGAGTGTTTCAGTGCCGGCCGCGACACGGGGTGGTTCGGTTTTAAAGTACGTGATTGATTAAAGGTTAATTCCCTTAATATGTAAATCAATAAGGGAAATATGCCCATAATTGGACAAGAAACATGAGAACGATTTGAGAGCAACGGGTAGATACTCAGCGTATCATAAAAGAGCAAAGGCCACCGAGAATAACAAGCGCGACCAGGAACTGCCGTTTGGCTAACGGTGAAGCTGGGGTGTCTGTCTGCACGAGCTGCACCCAGGCGTGTGGGTCCCCAGGGTGCGGGGGATGCAGCTCCACGATGGCCACTGTCCTGCCGGCGGGCTCGTCCCGAGGGCGGCACAGGGAGGACCGAGGGAGCTGGGAGTGCAGAGCAGAGTGTAAGGAGAGCAGAGGAGAGGAGAGGAGAGAAGAAGAGAGGAGAGGAGGAAGCTCAGGAAACGTGCAGACGGGCCACTGGGTCCTTGGCTGAACCCTGAGCACCTCCAGGTGGGGGCGGGGGTACGACGATGAAGGCAGGGAACTGGCCACCGGGAGCTGTGAGGCTCACAGCTCCGGGCCGGGGGGATGGGAGGTGGGGGAGATGCAGTGGCAACCAGAGTGGACAGAGCTCGTTAAACCCCCGAGATAACGCAGGACAGAGCCGGAAGAGTCGCGTGGTACCTCACCTCCAGGCCAAACACCAACGAGCCCTGAAAAGCCAGCGCCCACCGCAGGAGTTCACTGCCAGCTCACACACCATGGCCACACTCACGTCCAGCTCCTGCCAGAAATGGTGACCCATCGCCAGTGAACAAACCAGTGAGACACAGACACGCAAGCACAGAGGGGCCACCGCCAGACCGGGGTGCAGAAGCACCTTTTGCGGTGTGCTCGAGGATTTAAAGGTCACATGAAGAAGGGCAGGGATGGAAGGGACGAAAAGCAGCCTGATGGGACTGTTGGAGCCTCCGAGACGCCCACCCGACGGTCGGAGCAGCAGGGTTACCCCCGGGCTCCTGGGGTCTCCTTGCCTGTGACGTGGGGACGACCCGCCTGGAGCTTCAGAGCTGGGAGGACTGTGTGGGACGTTCTGACAATCGCCCCTACGAGCCCGTGGAGCCCCGTGGTGCGTGGGCGCCGTGCTCCTCAAACGCTGGCCCTCGTCCCTCAGCTCTGAGCCTCCCAGAATGTTACTAATGAGAATCTGTGCAGACCCTTCACACATGTTTGACCAAAAATAGCCAAATATATTAAATGTTATCTATCATAGACCATTTTAAACTACATCTTTTGTTAATTCGTAAATTTTTAATATTTTTTATTAGTATTGAGATGAGTTAAGAACTACAGGGAGAAGGTACATAATCGGGAGAAAGGACCAGATTTTGTTTAAGATCCTTTAGAATCTCATGATTTTATAATTTCTAGGATTTTTGAGAATTTAGGGTTTCCCAATCTCAGAGTGTATTTAATTTATTAGAAAAATAAAGATGAAACAGAAAATGAAGCTTTCTGGTTCATTTCCTTTGGTAGGGTGTGATTTGTTAATGCTCACTTGTGTGTGAGAAAAATGAAATCACAATAAATTTCTAACTTCTGCGTAGTAGATTTGTTCATTAAACTCTTCTTTTTAATTTCAGTGAATAACCCTATACCTTCCAATTTGAAATCGGAAGCAAAGAAGGCGGCTAAGATTCTCAGAGAATTCACAGAGATAACCTCCAGAAACGGGCCTGATAAGATCATTCCAGGTAGGCAGATGACACCGCACTGTTCGCCTCGGAATTTGCTCCGACTTCTTAATCACATACCGCGGGCAGCAGGCCCTCAGACCACCGGTGCCCCAGGCAGCACCCAGCCAAGCCCCCTGCCCCCAGGAAGCCTGGCCCCACTCAGCACGTGTCCTCCACGTCCACTTTCCTCAGACTCACCTGTCCTCATCCTCTGTTCCTGAGGACTGCAAACTCATCTCGCAAACTCACAGGCTAATCCCAGGAGTAAACTTCAATTGCTGTGTTTTCTCTTTCTAGATATCTACATTTCATGGTGGTTCAGGAGAACGTTAATCAGTTCTCCCGATTAACAGAGCTGCATAGCAGTGTTTAGTGACTCCTGGGTCATGTAAATACAGCCCCTGTCCCCCCGCCCCCCCGCTGGATCAGACCCTGCCCCCAAGCCCTGTGGCCTCTGTACTCCCGTGTGCTCTGCAGTCCGGCCGGTGGCCTGGAACCCGGTGTGAGGGGAGCCTTTGCCAGCCACCACCTGCTGGTCCCAAAGGCTGCGGCATAGAACTACTCGCCTCTAGAAGCGACACTGACGAGGAAGGCCTGGGGAGCGGAATGGGAGGTGTCGAGGGGGCGTCTGCCAGCCTGTGGTTGTGCAGGCAGCCTGTGTGGGTAGCACAGAGCTCTCGGTCACGGTGCAGTATGTCTACGACCTCTCACAGCACAGCGCTAAGGTCGCGGGCCGCCGTCTGAGAGGCCACCTTCATTGTCTGAGGAGTTGTGCCGAGTTACAAACGACTCCGCAGACGCCCAGGGGCCGCTCCATGCTGGTGCGTGAATTATCTGAGCATCTGTTACTGATTTAAATTTTGAAATGAGGTGTCTAATTGTATTAGAAAGTTCCTATTTTTCGAGGGACACCTACAGAGCCTTTTTTGTGTACTTGGGTCCAGCGTCTGGTTTGACTTCCTTGACAGAATATTTAACTAAAGCGATGATGAATCAAACTGCCTTAAACATGAAATCGGGGCCCCCCAAATGACTTCCACCATTCAGGTCCCCTCGTTCCGTGCAAGATGCACCGCTGTGTAGATAAGTCACAGACCCTGGGGCGCCACGTTCAGGGGCGCGTGTGCCAGTCAAGCTCATTCTACGCGGCAAACTTCTCCAAAATGTGCACGCACCTACACCGCATGGATCAAATCGTGTTTCCAGTGCACTTCAGGCTCCGTTACTCAAATGCTCTAAGCCGTCCATGGATAAAGTTACAAATCATCTTAAAGGGGCAACGTCACCGGGTTTTCTGTCTTTGCATCCAGATCCTCACGTTAATAACAGGCCAGCTGTACGGCTTGAAGGTCGGGGTTCTGCCTCACGCGGCCCGCCACGTTAACGTGTCCATGCTGTACACATCTCGGTTTCTTGGAGAAAAATAACTTTAAAATGTGAATTATAGTCTAAATTAACGAACATCTCCAGGTTATTTGCCCTGCGACTAGATGTCGATAGAATCTCATCCAAACCTCTTACTGACCGCTGCGGTTGCAGGGTCTCAGGGCTCGTGAGCAGGGAGAGGCGGGCGGGAGGCCCCCCCGACGGCTGCTGCAAGACTAACTTTGGTCCCGCCTCCCGTCCCCTGACGGTTTCCCGGGGGCCTGGGCGGCGGGGTCTGTGTCACACTCACCCACGCCCTGTCTCTGCCTCCACAGCCCACGTGATCGCCACGGCTAAGGGCCTCGCCGTTCTGTCTGTGATAAAAGCCGGATTCCTGGTGACCGCCAGAGGAGGCAGTGGGATCGTGCTGGCCCGTCTTCCGGATGGAAGTAAGTCGAGGCTTCTTCCCTCGGCGGAGCAGAGGGTCTTAGTTCTCCGTTCCGCGTGCGGTGTGAGCAGCTTTGCAGGGAGCATCACGGTCCCCAGGCCCCGACACTGTCCTCGGCGCCGGGGTCTGAATGACCAGGGAGACGGGACTCGGCGTCCCTCTTCTCCCCGTAAAGAGCGGGACGAGACTGGGCAGACGGGCCTCGGCCTCGTCCTCGGTGCGTGGTGCGTGGTGCGTGGTGCGTGGTGCGTGGTGCGTGGTGCGTGGTGCGTGGTGCGTGGTGCGTGGTGCGTGGTGCGTGGTGCGTGGTGCGTGGTGCGTGGTGCGTGGTGCGTGGTGCGTGGTGCGTGGTGCGTGGTGCGTGGTGCGTGGTGCGTGGTGCGTGGTGCGTGGTGCGTGGTGCGTGGTGCGTGGTGATCCTTCACGGAGCAGACGTTAAACTCGCCGACACCGGCATCTCTGTCCTTCGATCGGAAGCCGTAGTCCTCGACTTCGTGAGGCACCGGTTTCCTTTCGTTTCACAAAAGTTAGTAAGAGAATAAGCGTCATCCGTAAGCTTCTCTGCTGTTCCCGTGACAGGCAGCAAATCTGAAGCATTTTAAAGCATAGCCCCAAGGTGGGATCATATCAAGATCCGTACAATTTGGTTTTACTTTCTTCGGCGAAATCTAATACTTGGCGTTTTAGAAACAAAATCAGAATATATGTGTGTTTAGTTGGGGAGAGTTCGGTAGTTTGGTATCAGACACGTTTCACTGAGAAAGATCAGAAAACGGACTGTGAGCCTGAGACCCGCAGTGAGGACCTAACGCCTCATTCGAGGACATGCTAGTTAAAGAGCATTTAAAACCAGGTGGAAGGCCAGATGCCTGCCACTCTTAAGAGACACACGGTTCATCTCCTTTTAGCGTTTGTCCTGGTAAATGCTACCTACGTGACAAGGTCCCGTGAAGCGAGAGTGACATCCGTTTGTCTGTCTGTCTTTCTCCAGAGTGGTCAGCACCTTCCGCCATCGGAATCGCCGGCCTCGGCGGCGGGTTCGAGGTCGGCATCGAGGTGAGCCGGGGGTGGGGCGCGCGCACCCTCACCACATTCCCCGAAAGCGCCGGAGACATAACGAGCGGACGTCGAGAGGTGGAAACAGCTCCCGTCTGTTTTCCCGATGACTCGCCACCTAAAGCTGCCTGCCGTTTCCCGATTCTTTCCTTGTCCGTCGCGTTAAGTAGAACTAACTCCTTTTCATTCGGCATCTGCCCCGTCTCTGGCGCAGCTGCACCCGGCCACGTCCCGGGCACGACGGTGGTGACGGCTGGCTAATCAGAGGTTCTGGTCTCCTCGGGGGGCCGCTGACCACGCCAGGGCTCGGCATTGCCGGACAGGTGGCTGGACACGGTGACCCATCATTTGTGCAAAAACCCCGTTTTGTTACAACTAATGTTCAGATCACTTCAGATTCCCTAGGAAGGGTCGACTTCGTGCTGTTCCCTTTCGCCACTGTTTCTGACAGCTGGCGTGGCGTCTGTCACGTGGGGCAGAAGTCACGTGAGGTGACCTTGTCCACAGAGGCTGCACAGGTCCATCTTCCACGTGACGCTGAGGACACTCTGCCAGGTGGCGAGTCACAGCGAGTGACAGCCCTCTCTCCCACACCCCCGAGCGCTTGCAAGGCCAGGCCGTGCTTTGGGATCTGTCTCAAGTAGCCTTTATCTCAAAAATAATGCGAGACCAAGCAGTAGCTGCAGTGCAGGGACGTATCAGAGACTGAAAATGAGTCTCCGCCAAGACGAGGCTGAGCATCCGCTGAGATGAGGCTGGGCGTCCGCCGGGACGAGGCTGGGCTTCCGCTGGGACGAAGCTGGGCACCCGCCGAATCAAGGCTGGGCGCCCACTGGAACTCATCACACCTGTCCATGAGGGACGTGGCTGCGGCCACCGCCGCGTGTGGCTCTGCTCCCCAGCGCGTGTGGCTCTGCTCCCCAGCACGTACGGAGCCCTCACGGAGTCGATGCGAGCTGACCTACCGTTAGGATTCGTGGAATAGCTTATCTGCCCTCTATTTTAGAATGGAGTAACTGACAATAGTAATTAACGTCTTCATTCAAATTTCACGTTTGTCCTGTGGGATCGTTTCCACACCGGGGCCCTGGAGGTCGGAGGTCAGCACTGTCGTTGCTGACGTCCTCAGCTCAGAACGAGGATTCGACTCTTCTTTCATATTCTTTCTGTCCACGCTGAAATTCTTGCTACATTACATGTATATAGGGTATTTGAGTTTTAATCAGCACATGCTTTAAATAATGTTTAAACAATCGTTTTTTAAATACACGTGTTTCTGTGTTTTAGGTGTCCGATTTGGTAATAATTCTGAATTATGACAGAGCAGTGGAAGCTTTTGCAAAAGGGGGTAACCTGACCCTCGGAGGGAACTGCACGGTGGCCGTGGGGCCTTTGGGCAGGTGAGCGCCGCCGGGTGCTTGGGAGCAGTGGCAGGAAAGCGGGTAAGAGCTGCACGCTGCTGTGCGCTCAGAGAGAAGCTGATTTAAAAGGAAACAAATCCATGGTTTGTTTCCGTTATATGTGTTGTATCTCCCAGAAGGTTTGAGATTGCTGACAAACACAAAATTTACACAACACAGCTGGGGCGATGCAGTGAGGAAATCTGAAGCTACACACACAAAAAGAGAGTACGTTTCTCTGAAATGTAGGCCATTGAGGTGCCGCCCCTCTGTCCGCAGGAACCTGGAAGGGGACGTGGCCCTGCGAAGCTCGGCCGCGGTCTTCACCTACTGCAAGTCCAGGGGACTCTTCGCGGGCATCAGTTTGGAGGGCAGCTGTCTGATTGAAAGGAAAGAAACTAATCGGAAGTAAGTGCAAGCCAGGCGATTTCAGCTGGTTTAAAGACAGCGTCAAGAGAAAACAATACTTCGTAGATTTGTATTTGCAGGTGTATTGTGTTGGTGCCTCCGAGTTTCCAGAGCACCTCTGTGTGTTTTCAGAGTTAACCACATATGGCTCTGAGAGTGAATCTGCTTAAAGATTCAACATGAAGTGATATGTCCCTATGGAAAATTTAGAAAACAAAAAAGTTAAAAGGGAGGAGAAACATTTTATGCTTTTAAATGAACTATTGTCATTTCGCTTTGTTGCCCTCCAACATTTTCTTACTTAATTTTTTTTGTTTTGCTATATATGATTGTATCGGCATCAATTCAATTGAAAATTTTTTATTTTTCCACTTAGCATTATAATATTATAATTATAAATGTAAGTTAATGGCTACGTAACATTTTATTCATTTGATGAATCATATTAACTATATTTTCAAACGTGCAGAGGTACACGCCAGTTCCAACTTATGGGTCAACCAGATGTTTCTCCTTAGGAGAGGGTCCCTGTTATCACACTCAGCCCTTGTCTTTCTTCCCTAAAATAGAGACCACTTTTGACTTACAAAAAAAAAAGGATTCGGAAGTACCCTAACAGCCAGAGGAGCTTCCACTTAACCTGGCATCGGGCTAAATTTTCTAAAGCCACTCTTCCGAATTTCCTCTAAAATATATCTGATTGCCCAGAAAAATAAGCAGCTGAGACTGGCGGAAGGGCTACTTGTAGAATGTGGCAGAAATCCCAGCAATTGTGAGCCCGACGGTGCTGACACAGACGGACTCACCTGTAAGAGAGGGCGGAGACAGTTCACCTGTAAGAGGGGGTGGAGACAGTTCGCTGAGCATCCAGCCCACACCTGGCCTCGCAGGGGGTGGACCACAGGAGCTGCAGGGGGCGGGGTGCAGCTCTCCTTCTCACGGAGATGGTGTTTTGACTCCTGGTTTTATAAGTTTGAGAAATACAAGTTAGCAGGGCCTTTAGGAACTTCTGGTTCCAGGCCTCCGGAGGACTTTCCAGCCGAACGTCACTTAAATTCTGGGCGGACTAAAAGGAACATACGCCCTCCACCCAGGGTTTCCCGGGGCTCGTGGCTCGTGGCTCGCGTCAGTGTGTGTGAGGCAGTGTGCATGAAGAGCCACAAGGAACAACCACACGCCCGCCCCCCGTAACCGTGGAAGAGATCTCCGTCTGTACACTGTGCTATTTCTTACCAGATTTTACTGCCAGGACATCCGCGCGTGTGACATTTTGTTCGGAGACGTCCCACGGCCTGCTCAAGCGGACGACCTTTATGAAATTCTGGATTCCTTCACCGAGAAGTTTGAGCACGAGGGACGACGGCTCAACGCGAGGAGGGCGGCGCGGGAGCGGCAGAATGCCGCCGCGGTGCGGTCCCCGTCCCCGCGGTGGTGGCAGGGCGTGCCCCGTGGGGCTCTGTCCCTGACGCCAGGCCCCTGGGCGCCCGCGGGGTGTCCCCTGCCCGTGCATGCACGGGCGGTGCCTGCGAGACGTCATGCGCCCAGGGCCAGGGGACCTCACTGTCCCCGTGGAGGCCTCCCTCCCAGGACAGACCCCGATGCCCGAGGCGGGAGCAGCCGCTGCATGTCTCCTCCGGGTGCAGCTCTTGCGTCCCCAGCTCACCTAGTTCCCAGCACCCGGTCAGAGTCCCTGTCCCTTGGTCCCCAGCGTACGGGGTGAAAACTGACTCGGTCTGACTCGTCACTGCCCCTCGCAGTCACCACAATACTGTCCCGTGCTGGTTGTCACGGGGTGCCGGGCCAAGGTGCGCTCCCTGTCACAGGGCACCCCCACCCTGTCAGCATCTGGATGTTGTCACCCAGCTCAACCCAGTGTGGCCCCACCAGTCCGTGCGGCGTTTGGGGCCTCGTTAGCGAGTGCCTGGGACGAAATTTGTCACACATGCTCCTTAGAAAAAAACGCCCTCGGAGCTCTGAGCAAAAGCGGGGTCTGAGATCATGCGCTTTCTTTCTCTTGCAGGTGAAGGAGCTGTCCCCAAAACCACGGGCAAGACCACAGCAGTCGCCCGCACAAGGCCAAAGTCAGTATTTGTGTTGCAATTTGAATACAATTATAATTAAGCAGCCATTGGATATTATTGTCAGGAGATCAAGACTGCCAGGACTGCCGACTTAAAATGGGAACAAAACGAGCCTGCTTTTCTTATATACTTCTAGGTTTATATGTCTGTATATTAGTTTTATCGCACATGCTTGGGAGCTCAGCATCTCCTAAAGTAGCTTTAAAATCGAGTGAATTTCTGCAGCGGCATGTTTTGGCCGTGAGGCCCTTTCAGTGGCTCGTTTTCATGACAGTCATTGGAATTACGCTTTTCCTAGACAGAGGTCACTGGTGAGTGGCACCGTAGTAGCTGGTGCTGTCTCAGGTATCACCCGCTGTCAGGCAGGGGGCGCCGCACTGTGGCTTTGGGCACAAAGGGGACCCCAGCGCATATCCCACCCTGCAAGGCCTCGGTCCCGGAGGGCAGACGTCAGCCGTGGGGAGGTAGCCGAGTCCCCGGGGCGGTAACCCGGACCCCAAGGTGGTAACCGCGACCCCGGGCGGTAGCCCAGACCCTGGGCGGACCTGCGGGCGGGGAGCCGCGCGAGTCTAGCCTCACCGGCCCGTGCACCTGCCAGCCTCCTGCCCCGCCGTTTGGGTCCCGGCCAGGGTTGTCCAAATGTCCCCTCCGGGAGGCCATGGACCAGCCCCGCGCCCCCTGAGGCAGTCCGTGCTGCTCTCGGGGTCCGCACCCGCTTCCGAAAGCGGCGTCTGCCTCCTCCTCGCGCTCACGGCCCGGGAGGCACGCTGTGCGCGTGTCGCGCGCGGTGGCGGCGGCCTTGGCATGTGCGTGAGTGCGGCCGCGTGTGCGACCTCACGCGTGTGCGCCGTGCAGAAGGCCAGGCCCCTGGCGGGGGGCGGGACGGACGCCCGCGCCCGCGGGTGCAAACCTGCGCGGCCGCTGGTGTCGCTCGCGGGGCTCACAGCATCCCCGTCACCGGAGGGGTCGTCGCGGCGGCTCGGCCCGGTCCCCTGGCGCGGTCCCCTGGCGTGGTCCCCTGGCGTGGTCCCCGCGGCGGCCGTTCCCACACCTGCGTCGCAGGCGTCCCGGGCCCCTCCTGTGCCGGCGGTGGCCCGTCTGCGTCCCCCACGACGCCCCGCCTTGGACGCCGGTCGCAGTGGCGCTGTCCCCGGCCCCCGCCTGTCCCCTCCTGCCCGCGGCGGCTCCGCAAGCCGCTGCCGCGTCCAGGGTGCGGCGCCCCCCGTCCCGCACGACCTCGGTTTCACGGCCCCTCCTTTCTCATGCACCCCAAGCTGTGAACCCCACTCTTTGATTCGATCCAAGGAGTTTAAAACGGGGGTCTGTTTTTGACCTCTGGTTTTCAGCGTCGCCTCTTCCTAAGTTCCCTGTCAGAAACGACACCGTCACTTGGATGCAGCCTCACACGCAGCATGTACAGAACCGCATGTCCTTCCCTGAGCTGCTCCGTTTCCCCCATTCCTCCTCCAGCCTCACCTGCGTGGCACACTCACCCCCAACGGGGGCACGCGAGGAGTGGGCCGCTGCTGCCCCTCTGCTCCCCCGCGGCGTCCCCAAGCACAGCCGGTGCTGGGGACAGGATGTTCCCGCGTCCCACAGTAACACTGTGGTGTCAATACCCTCCCCCACCTCAGTCAGGCCCTGCAGCCCCAGTCACCTCCTCCAAGTGGCCGCCTAGGATTTCACAGTCAGATGTGCGAAGTTCGTTCAGCCACTCGCCCACAAACGAAGAGGCGTTAACTTCATTCCAGGTTTCTCCATGCCCCAGAGTGCCCCAGTTAACCTCGTCCCAGGCTAATGTAGGTAATGATGCTGGCGCTTCTAGTATCCTTTTTCCCCAGTGTTTACCAGGAACGAACACAACAGCTCAAAGGATAGGAAGATAGATAGATAGATAGATAGATATTTTTTTATTTTAACATACCTGGTGGGCTGCTTCTAAGAGGCTTTGCCTCCCCAGTCTCCAGGGGCGCTCCCACCGGGCTCACCCCCCACTGCGGTGAGTGCTGGGACGTCTGCGTGTGTGCGAGTCTGTGGCTGGTTGTGTCTTCTTGTTAGTTGGCTTGTATTTGCCCCTCCCTGTTACTGATTTAAACATTTCTTCGTGTAACTGCTGTTGTTTTAGACTTATTTTTTTTTTCCTGAAAAGTGTCTTCATTTCACCCATTTTTTCCTATTGGAATTCTGTTGCCTTTTCAGTTTGTAGAAGTGCTTCATATATATCTGTGTGCCTGTCAATTTGGGGTACAGTTTTTTTCCTACAGGTATCATTTATCTGTTGATTTTATTTTTCACATTTTTACTATATGCAAATTTTAATTTTTATGTAAAAAAAGTCTGTCATCTATTTTTAATAGGTTTTATATTTTTTAGTTATGGTTAAGGTCTTGCCACATCCTATATAAGAGTGTATTTATGATCTCCTAGAGTTTCCTGCAGCATTTTTATTTTTGCGGTTCCTGGACACTTATTCTTCATATACTTTAAAATCACTTTATCAATTCTCATCTCCCCCCATATGCAATTTTAGTTAAAATAAAATGTACTTATATCCATTCTATGATTTTTGGATATTAATCACAATACTATTATATGTCTAAATTAATTATCATTTGCATGATAATCTCCCATTTTATGTTATTTTATGTGTTTCCTAAGATTTCGTAGTTTCTATGCCTTTCTCATTAAGTTTATTTCTAAATACTTGGTAATTTTGGTTTACTATGGTGAATGGAATATACCTTCCCATTTGTATTTTAGTGCACTTATTTTTATAGTTGAGAAAATCTTAATCTGCATATATTTTGTCTTATATCTGGTCACCTACCCAAAATCGCTTATTCCTGGTCAGTTTTTAAAAATAGATTCTCTTGAGATATTTGTACCCTCTTCCCTACCCTCTACCCTGCCAGTGTTTATTTCTATATTCTTTTTTTTTTTTTTGACGATTTTTTTAACACCTACAGCACCTGGTCTTCCTAGGTGGTCTCCCATCGAGGTACGAACCAGGCCCGACCCTGCTTAGCTTCCGAGATCAGATGGGATTCGGCACGTTCAGGGTGGCGTGGCCGTGGACTTATCTCTATATTCTAATATTCATGAACTTCTTAGGCTAGTGGCCTTCTCGTGGTGAACATCCGTGCTTAGAACTGCACAGAGCCTGGCAAGGGCGTGTGGGCACAGGGGCGGGGACACAGGCGACCCAAGACACTCTAGCTCCAGACATGTCCCTCCTCCGGCTCCTCCAAGCGAAAACATGACATGCAGACCATCTTCTTTATCTCTGAGCTTTTACCGTAGCTTTTTTTTTGCACTTGAATAAGAAAAGCAAACCCCAAATCGCCTTGAATCATGCTACGCTACATTGTCCCCTGAAACATGAGAACAATGATCCAGTTTGAAATATGAATGTTGAAGTAGTTAGTAAATGGTTCTGACAAGTAGATCAGGCGATTTCTATTAGATGTTATCTTAAATATCACAAGCTATCACCAAAACAGGAAGTTATGATAGTAACGTTTTATTATTTTATAAATAACACTTCATTATTGTTGTTTTGATGATACATAACTACGTGATTTGTTTCACCCCTATCTCAGAAGGAACATAAAATAATTGTCACATGGACATGGTTCCATTGTGTAGCGGTCAGCACGTCTGCTTTACGTGCAGAAGGTCCTGGGTTCACGCCCCAGTGCAACCACAGTCCATGGTCTACGGCCACGCCACCCTGAAAAAGCCCAATGTCTGATCCTGGAAGCTAAGCAGGGTCGGGCCTGGTTAGGACTTGGATGGGAGACCACCTAGGAAGACCAGGTGCTACAGGCATAAATAGTATTATATAAAAATTAATTAACTTAAAAAATAATTATTATTACAGTGCTGTAAAATATCTCCTAATCCTCCTTAGTTTTTTTAAAATAAGAACTAGCTTTTTCATTCTTAAGAAAGAATACAAAACTAGAATTTGATGAACCAGTGTCATTCCAGAAATAAGAAATAGTCATCCTGTGTTCATCAACTAACTTCAAAAGTCTCATCTGTATACTGAGATGCATTTCAAATAAAATTATACTTTTATGTGTAGTAAGTTAACATATTTATAATATATTTAAGATTTCAATCAATTGTATACAAATAATGATTACTATCATAACTATGTCTACAAGAAATGATTTAATAGAGCCTGTGGGTATTTAAAATTAAAACATAAATTTATGTACATATTTTATTGTAGAAACTGTTAAATAGAAAATATAATAATATGTTAGTATAAAAATCTTTGGGACAAATGGAATGGAAATTTGATTTGAAGGTTAAAAACGAGTATTACTTAATTTCTGAGCACTGAATAAAAGCTCGTTAATTTTTTTTAATGAATGGTGGTGGGTTCAGATCACTAAGCTATTTAGGTTCCTTTATCCAAAAAAGAGATTATTTAATTTAAGTAATTGACAATGAAATCTGCTAAAGAGTATACCCTTTGAAGCTTGTGTTGAACGTTTTTAGGTGTTAATTTAAAAATATACAAGCGAGTGCATGCTGGTTAAGAATTAGTGTAGGCGCTAAGCAGGCAAGGATGTTTGGAAATGGCTGGCTTGGGGATTAGAACCTCTTTTTATTCTGGTGTTTTATAATCACTGCTGGAGAAGGTGTGTGTGTTTTCCATGGGTGACGCTGCGAGGCTGTACGTTGTAGTTCATGTGCTTCAGGCCTCACAGAAATCAGATGCTTACCATCTGCTTTAAATTTAGGGTATTTTCTGCATTAATTTAGGCATTCCTTCTTGATTTCACGCATGATAAAATAATGACATTTCTATTAATTATAATGACTTAAAAATATTTGCTTAGTAAGGGCAAGATTGGACATTCTTGGGTATTTTATATTCTATAAACTAATAAATTTCCTAAATGTTCCCCCCACCTTTTTTTTTTTTCAGGTACCAAAAACGAGCATAAGCTGTACCCTGAACTTTCCAGTTATCAGGAGAGAGCTGGTAAATGAAAATTTCTGTATGTTATAAGAGACTCACGTCTGCCTCATAAGCACAAACTCTAATCAACCTGGCAGGTTGTGAGACTCTCTGGGGGAGCATCAGCACCCCATCTTCGACCCACAGGAGTGAGTCGAAGCTTTGGAGAAGCACTTCCTTTAAAAACGCTCCACTTCTGTCCCCTCACTGGCCTTGTATCTGAGGCGATGAGAGTGATGTGGAAGCCGGAACAGATACAGTCCTTCAACCCGTCTTACTGTGGCACCCGCAGAAAATGTTCTCTCGCAGAATAAGCCGTTACGTGGGGATGCGCGTGGGACACCAGGGCGAAGGGTTAATAGTTGGAAAATGGCTTATTTGTTCGCATCGCCCTTTGTCCCTGGAGTCCCAGAACCATACGCAGGTGGATTAGGCTGCTGAGGTTCATATGTTCCCTGCCCGTAGACTGTCAGGTAACTAGGCACCCTTTATTTAAAATTTATAAAATTATTTCAGAGACGTCTCCTTTGCGGGCTGAGCGGAAGCGCACCGCTCTCCAGGGGCTCCGGGCCCTGGCCCTGCTCTGCCTCCAGCCCGGCTTCCCCTCTCCGGAGTGGGTGGCAGCTCGCGGTGGCCTTGGCTGCACGCGGAGAGGTGCTGCCCCCTCGGGCCCACTGAGAAAGCTCTGTGGGCGTGTAAAGTGCATCATGCTCTTTGCGATTCACAGAAACTACTGAGATTGTCGAAAGTGTGGCCTCTGGACACGTGTCCTTTAGGGGCTAAAGAGGTGGACGTGTCTGTCGCTACCAGAGTCGCAGACACACCTGCGGGCCCGTGTGACAGCCTTTCGCCCTAGGACACCGCTGGGGTCAGACCCCACCTCGGTGTCCTCGGTTAAAGACTACGAGGTCACCAGCAGCCGAGCTTGCTTGAGGGGGGTGGGGGAGGGGTACCCAACGGGGACTCTAGGGGGAGGGTCGGTGGCTACAGGACATGGAGGCTGTGGACCCCGAGAACGCCTTGGTTCTGTGGCCCTGGGGATGAGGCCCCCGTCCTCAGTGTCTGCCGAGGTCAGCACCGGGGGGCCTGCCAAATAGTAGAAATGTCTCCAAAGGCACCGTGGGAAGATGCTGAGTGACGGGAAGCAGGGCCCTCGGCGGCTCCGGGGACCGAGGCTGGTCCCGCGGCAGCGCTGGCTCCCGGAGCATGGCCCGTGGTGCCCGGCTGGGTTTTGTGTTTATTTCTGAGGGTCGGATGAGTTTAGTTGTACAAACAGCAGGGAATAGGTTAACAGTAATATTAATTTATTTTAGTTCTCTCTCCAAAGATAAGGGATTTTGAAGGGAAAAAGAAATTTTTAAGTCTGTTTCTAAATTAAAACTTACTCTACTGTGTTTTTGAAGAAGCAGCTGTGAGACCAGTTGGGCCTCTACCCACGGGTCCCTTGCCGGGCGCCCTGGGGGTCGAGGTCGTGGCTCCGGGGACTGGCCGGCCACCCTCTGGCCAGTTCCTCAGCCGGCCCCGCCCGCCCCGGGCTGCCTGGTGGTCCTTCTCCAGGTCGCGTGCACCCTGGACTTGCAGCCCGTGGGAGCTGCAGCCACACAGCGCCTGGGCCTCTCGCGAGCCGGGGCTTGTGTCCCCCGCCCAACAGACGGTGCCCCCTGCGCCCGTGCCCCCTGTGACTGCCAGGGCGGTCTGGACTCTCCTGCGCTGTGTAGGTGCTTAGCAGCACCCCTGGACTCTGTCCGCTCCCTGCTGGTAGCACCCCTTCCCCGTTATAATACATTAAATTCTGCACTCACGTTAAACACCTGTAGACATGCTTCTTGTGCTAATTTGAATACCAGCTCTGTTTGGAGAGAAAGGACCAATAAAGCCCAGAGGTGATCACAGGCATGAAGCCCGAAGGAGGGGAAATATTGGCTGATGACACAGCATCACGCATTCGTCTGAGCCGGAACCCTCACAACCGATAACTACAGGGCACAGTTTTTAAATCAAATCTTACACGATCGTGAGCTGAATTCATGGAGTGATGACGACTCTGTGAGAAGAACACCATGACTGGTGTTACACAGATCATTCCAAGTTCAAACAGTTACAGCCACAGATATCTGCTAAGTACATTGCTAAGAATATAGTAATACGCAGTTTGATTTGTGTGGATCTAGTAAGTGCTATGATCAAACATCTGCTCTTTTCAGAGAAAAACAGAAGCTTAGTAGTAACATGACGGAAATCACACAGACCATCTGCTCGGGGTTCTACTGGCCGTGGCGGCCTCGGTTACCCTAATTTGTTCATTTCTATCTCACCTATAACACTCCCAGTTTTTCCCATTAAAAACGAATAATTTAGGTGTTTTTCTTCTTGTTTCAGGCAATCTGAGTCAACCCATAGAAGTGACAGCTCTATACTCTTTTGAAGGGCAGCAGCCGGGGGATTTGAGCTTCCAGGCTGGAGACAGAATCACAGTCACATCGAAGACAGACTCGCACTTCGACTGGTGGGAAGGGGCACTCCGGGGTCGCACGGGCATTTTCCCAGCCAACTACGTCACCATGAATTAAACTTCACAGTCGGTTCTTTGAGAATTACAAAAAAAAAGTTATTTCTACACTGACACGGTTGACTATCCAGTTAAGCAAAGTTTAACATAAATTTTAAAATACTCTGTTTATTTCATATGTAAAAGGTTTTGTTTTCTGCATGTAAATGGCCAACTGACTGTCTTTAAATACTTTGTCCGGATTTTATCACATGTGCCATTACATAGTTAAGATCCTCAATTTACATGGTCACAGTTCCGTGTTCATCGTCAAACGTCACTCATGTGTGACGGGGCGAAGCACAGGTACCTGTTTGTTTTAATCCGAGAATCTTCAGGGGAGGGCATGGATTCCAGGTCATATATTTCTATCTGCAAAGTGACCAGAGAAAAAGAAGTCAGCTCAGCTAGAGTAGTAATACTTACAAAGTTGTAGGTATTCACTAGAATGTGAGCCCTGAAAATTCTCTCTGACCCTCCAAACACTGCATACATTCACGATAGAGACACCCTCGGAGAGGTTCCGTCAACCACGCGCTGAGAGAGAGGCCTCACTCTCTCTGTGCTCATCTCTCCCAGCAGAATCTACTCCTAGTTCCGTTGTCCCCAAATAAATGTGTTGGGTTTTTTTAAATGTTAATGTCTGGATTTTTTCTTGTTTTTGTAAAGTGAGCTTAGGCCGCTTCTGGCCCGCCTCCCTCCCTCCCACGCGAGTTTTCATCGCGACGTGTTGCGTTTCACTAAAGGGTTTCGATGATCACATTCTCAGGTTAGGTGAGTTTGGCAGGGATTACAAGTACGTAAAATGACAGTTTTGTATCTCAAGGTCTTCACGAGCGAGAGCAGAAGGCAACGCTGACCTGCTCTACTTCAGCCGGGATAAATGCCAGCCCCGCTCCCCTCCGGCCTTTCCCCAAATGGAATAAGCAGAAGTGGCGAAGGGGTAGTTTAAAAAAGCAAACATGGTGATTTAAGAATTTCCAGACTCTTAACTCACAGTCAATCTTCAGTAAAATATCTATTTTAGGCCAAGGAAAGGGGAAAAAAAATATTGTGTTGGCTGGAATTAACAAGAAGGCAGAGTAATACAAAACTCGGCAAATTCTCTCCAGAAAGCAATGGAAAAGCTTGACAAAGTTGTGAAAAACGCCCGTTTCTGAACTCCGAAAATGAACCAAGGCACTCAGCAAGGTGAGGAGCGTTGATTCAGGGAAACTAAACCTCGGCTCCCGCACCCGGTGTCACCGTGACCTCGTCCCACGCGCCAGGGACCCCCGGGGAAGCCCGGGACCGTGAGTTAAAATTCACACCGTCACCGAGGACTGTGGTGTCGCGACCCGGCGGGAAGATCACGTGTCCGCGGCCCCCAGCCTCGCGCCCGAGGGCAGCGTGGGGACCCGCCCGAGGGACACTCCCCGGCTCCGCAGCAGCGAGCGGCCTCTGGGGCCACGGGCGCGACGGTCACGCGGCCGGCGGCATCGGCACTGCGGGGGAGCGAGGTCAGGGTGGGGGTTCGGGGACAGGGTTTGGGAGCGGGGATCGGGGATTGGGTCCGGGGACGGGATTTGGGGTTCGGGACAGGGATCGGGGTTGGGGTCCAGGGTCGGGGTACGGGTCTGGGGTTCGGGGTTCTGGGTGGGGTTCAAGGGTGGGGGTTCGGAGGCGGGGTTAGGGATTCAGGGACGGGGTACGGGGATCGGGGACGGGATTCGGGGTTCGGGGACAGGGTACAGGGATCGAGGTTCAGGGACGGGGTTTGGGGTTTGGGGTTCGGGCCGGGGATGAGGTCAGGGTTCCGGGTTCGGGGACGCGGTCAGGGTTCGGGGCCCGGCGCGGGGCCAGCCGTCTGGAACCCTGCCCCGCGCGGTCCGCACCCCGTGTCCCCCACCCAGGGGCGGGGCGGGGCCGGGACGGGACACGACCGTGAACGCGTCAGGACATGACAGGGACGGAAGTCGGGCGGACTCGCCGGCGCACTGGGATGGACCGGAGAACGGGAGATGCACGGCTCGTGAAGAAAGCCATGTCTTCGTCATCGGAAATAACGTCACAAGGGTGGCAGCGTGTGACAGTACAAGCTCCTGTCCAGGGCCAGAATACAGGACACAGACAGGTGGACGCGGGGACGCGCCTTCCCCAGCGCTGTCCCCCAGGCCCCGCACGAGCCCGCCCAGCCCCCGGCCGCGGCTCTGAGCGCCACCAAAATGCCGTCTAAGCACCCGCAAGGGACCCGCACCCTGGAGAGCCGGTGGATTCCAGCGCGGGGGTCTGCAGAGTGTCGGGGTGCCCAGAGAACGGTGACAGGGGCCACCTGAAAGGACCACGTGACCAACGCCAGGGCAGTGTGGGCAGCAAGACCAGCCATAGAAACGTTGTGTCATAACCCACAAAATGCAGTAAATACTGATCCCTCACTGAGGTGAATAACCAAGCAAACAGATGGGACAGCGGGCAGCCGTCCCTCACTGAGGTCCAGCAGGTAAGGACAATCAGAATCCCAAGCTGCCATTAGTGTACCCCAGCAACAGCCACTCACGGACACAAAACTGGTGATCAAAGGGACCGTAGGCGCGTCAGAGTATTTCCTCCAGGCAATTACTGATTTCACGGGAGAAACTGGTAACCTCACAGTGGTGAGACTCAGCAGAGCGCTCGGCCGGGGCGGGTGACGACGGGACCCACACTGAGATGCCCCAGGCCATCCACAGAGCACCGTCCCAGCTCTCCCCACAAGGACCATCTCTTCGTGAGGGACACGGAGGGACCGAGGGCTGCTGGTCCCGGAAGAGACCGAGGGGACATAGCAACTAGGTGCCGTCTGGGGCCGGCGCTGGGCCCGGGAACTGAGGTCTAAAACTGTGTCACTCACTGGCACGAGTACCAAGGACGTGGGTGGAAAACGTGGGAGCCAAACGGAGCCCACGGGTCGGTTCACAGTGTCACCGACTGTGCTGTGATTACACACGACAGGGACATCGGGAGGGTGAGAGCAGGTGTAATCTTCGTATTGTTTTTGCAAATTCTAAGTTTCAAACTACTTCAAAATAAAAAGACCCGATTGCAGCTGAAGTTTGTGCGTGCAGTGTTAGCGGTCTGCACGTGCTGGTGGGCGGAGCTGCCCGCCTGGCACGGGGTCCGCCTCGCCTGGCACGGGGCCGGCCTCGCCTGCTGTGCTGGGCCGCGCCGCTGAGCTTGGCTTCCCCTGTGTGTTCACGGGCGCGTTTACATGACTTCGTAATTGCGTTTTATTATCGTGGCAGTGAAAGCAGAGCTGTCTGTCTTCAGACCCAGTTCCCGTGGGACCTCATCGGGCCGGGCGGAGGGGCGGGGAGGGAGGCTTTGCTGGAGGCGAGAGCCACGAGGAGCAGGGTCGCCTGGCAGTGCCGTGGGCCCCCCGGTGCTCGGCTCAGTTTCCATGGCGCTGCTGGGAGAGCTGCAGCCACAGAAATGAGAAGCGAAGAGATGCCTCCTGAGCGCTCGCTCGCTCTCTTCCCGGTGTGGACCCCACCGAGCCGTGGCCGCGGCCCCTGGGTCAGACCACCCCACTGGCCCTCCGTCTGGCCACCGCCCGGTCTCCACGTGTGAGAACCGTGTCCCCCTGCAGCACGGGGCACGTTCCGTGTTAAAGCCTGCCCTCGGCCGGCAGAAGCTGCTGCTCCTGCTGTCACGACGCTTTCAAGGGGAACCGCTTTCTGAGACGGCCACGCGCTCCTTGGCCAGCGTGAATTCCCCGCTGGGACACCCTTCACCTTCCTGGGGCTTTAGGTTGTCGCGTGAGGCCTCGCGTCCCCCGGGCCACGCCGGCGTTCACAGGCAGGCCCTCCGCACGGCAATCGGCACCCGCACTCGGCTGCCTTTTTGGTACAAGATAAAGAAGGGTTTCGCCAGAAGTGCTGGGTCTTCGTGCCCGCTGGCGCAGCCGCACGACGCCTCAGCAGTGTCCTTCTCTTTCTGAATGTGCGTCCTTGCGCAGTGTGTGTTCATCTTGAAATCCCGGGGGACCGTGGCCGCAGGCATCACTCTGAGGTGCACGTGAGGCAGCCGACGGGTCGTCACGTCGCGACTTGTCAGCTTCCTGGGCACCAGCACCACGGGCACCACCTTCTCGGTCCCCTGGCGTCATTCGGGGTTTGCGGTCTTGCACTAAACTTGCTGACACACGCACGAGAACCCTGAGACCGCTCTGACTGCGACAAGCACGACCGGCTGGACAGACGGACGGCTCACGCGAGGACGGTGTTGCACGGCCTTGCAGGCAGCACTCAAGCTCACGGCAACAGCGACGGGACGTGGCCACGTTGTCACGGGAGCCCAGTGTGCACCGCAGGTAACCGCATGGGTCACAACCCAACACGGCATCTTAACGCTGGTTTGCACTTCTCTCGGCCGTGCATTGTGCCTTCTGTGTTCATGTGCGTAAGCTTTAGTAAATTTTAACTTTTTAAAAATAGACTTGTGTGTATTTTAGGGGAGGAAATAATAAAACAGACCAGCATCTGCATACATGTCATACCTTCGTGGCATACAGAACTTTTACTTCATTTTTAAAACATTTCTGGGCTATGTAGTCTGTGAGTTTTTTCAGATTGTCACAGATCTCCAAAACAATTTCCCATACGCTGATCGAAGCAGTTCTGCGCATAAGTGGGCCCTCGCCGCTCAGACCTCGCTGTCCGGGTCAGCTGTGTTTGGGGAAACAAACCCTTTGTGACCGACCGTGAACCGCGTGAGGCGTCCACTGGGCCTCAGCGCCCGGACGTCGTCACAGGCGGCTCCTTCTCGCCCAGACGCGGCCACACCGGGCGTTTCTCAGGCCGAAGGCAGGCCCGAGGGGAGCCTTCCTGTGTGGCTCCCTCCTGCGGGTGGCTCTGAGCCGCTGGCCTCCTGCGGGCTGTCACCGAGCTCAGCGTCAGCAACAACACACCCCACTGAGCTGAAGCAGGCCTGGGGCTGCACCCTCTCAACGCAGACAACCAAACTATGGGAGAAATGCGTCTGGGGGTGGGTTTGAGGACCTCAGAAAGTGACCAGCAGACTGACGGGTGAATTTTACTCAGTGTTTTCCATCTTTATCCCCCTATTTATTATAAGACAATCGTGGTCCTTATTCCCACAGAATAAGCAGACTGGGGGGGGGGGCCTCCCTCTGACGCACCCAGCCCTCCAAAGCGCAGCCCCATTGGAGTTTATTTTCATAATTACATGCATATTATCTAAAAGAAACAAAGAACATGGAAAAAATAAATAAAGTTTAAAATAAGCTTTAAACTGTGGGAATGCAGGGGACCCAGCTGGAGAAGAGAATGACAGGCACTGTCTCTATTTTAGCATTCCGAGCCTTGCACAGTGACCCATGCGATGGGGGGTCTGTCTGCTGACAGAATTCAGGGTTCAGAAATGAGATAAACGGATTTTATTCTATTATCTTTGATGAATTTCGAAGCGTGTAAAGCACAGAGAAAAGCAGCTGCCGCTGGCCATGCAGGTGGTGACACGTGCAGGTGGTGGCCGTGCAGGTGGTGGCACGTGCAGGTGGTAGCCGTGCAGGTGGTGGCACGTGCAGGTGGTGGCACGTGCAGGTGGTGGCACGTGCAGGTGGTGGCCCGTGCAGGTGGTGTCACGTGCAGGTGGTAGCCGTGCAGGTGGTGGCACGTGCAGGTGGTGGCACGTGCAGGTGGTGTCACGTGCGGGTGGTGGCACGTGCGGGTGGTGGCACGTGTGGGTGGTGGCACGTGCGGGTGGTGGCACGTGCGGGTGGTGGCACGTGCGAGTGGTGGCACGTCACTGTCCGAAGCCCAGAGCGCAGGCCGTGCTCCCACAGCGCAGCAGCGTCGCTACTGTGCATGGTGAAACGTCGCCCAGCATCACGCGCACGGTCACGACTAAGAACAGTGCGAGGAGCGCTCCTGCGACGATGTGCAGGGAAAATTCAGGACACACCGTTTCATGTGCCTCGTGATCAAAGCTGAGTGAACCCTGTTTGCGTTTAGAGTCTGGAGGGGACAGGTGGAATATTTTGCTGAGATTGTGCAGAAGTTTCCTTCTCCCACAATTACATATCATATTTTCTTAATGATAGTAGCCGCTAAAAAAAGACTTCAAGTATGAATGCCTTATTTCCCAAATGGTAAAAATAAACACAACCAGGGCGTGTGTTTGCTCCTGCTTTGTTCTTCCTCGCTCGCCTGTGCCGACCTCGCTGGGACTTCTCTCCCAGAGTCCCCGGGGAGACGGCAGTCATGTTGCAGGGACCCTGAGGAAGGGGCCTTCCCATGGGTGACGCCGGTGACCTTAGAGGCCAGCCCGGTGCACCCCAGGGTGGACAGGTCAGCCCCTCACACAGGCACCACAGCAGGTACCCGGAGGCCGCCGCAGCTCACCGTGGGACCCCCTCTCCCCTGCAGGGAGCACGCTGCGGGGCCAGGAACGGAAACCACAGAAACCACGGAAACCACGGAACCTTTCTCAAACGTGTGGCCGCGCAGAGGAGAACGGGGCGGGCCTCAGAGTCCTGACTGGCTGGGCGGACTGAACTTTGGCGGTGCTGGAAACAAACCCGACCGGGGGCCTGAGGGTCCAGGCGGCCCCATGAGCGACTCCTGAGCCCAGCACCCAGGACGGGCTCCGAGGGCCGGGCGGACGCAGGCGCCAGAGCGGGAGGGCGGGCGAGGCCGCGGCCGGGGAGAACCAGGGCCGTCTGGGCTGCGACGTCGCGTCCTCCAGGGGAGGCGATGCAGCAGGTTACCAGCCGATCGCTCTTCTCAGTGAGGGGTGGAGCGGCCCTGGTGACAAGGGACCTCGCTGGCACTTGCCCAGGCAGTTCCAGACGGGGCGACTGAGACCGTGATCCTGGGAGGGGCTGAGCTCGCACCTGGAGGGTATCAGGGCTGTCTGATGTCGTGGGTTTCGGCACCGGCCAGGCCACTTTGGGCCTGTGTTTGTTCCTGTGACATCTGACGTCCTGGTAACAGCTGGTCCTGCTGACAAGTGCCTCTGTTTTAACTGTTTTCTTCCCTTTTTCCACAAGCCCTCGGAGCCCCTTCGAGGCGCTGGGTGGGCCGCCGCCGGTTCATGAATCGCTTGATAGAGACAGCTAGACCTGCACGTTTGCTCAGCGGAGTGCAGTTCTTAGTGCACGCGAGGTACAGAGCGAGGAGAGCTCCTTGGGTTTGGGGATCTGCGTGGTGGACATCGCGACAGCGGCCATTTCAGGGGGTATGGTGGACGGCCCTCCGGAGGGGGCTGAGGGCAGGACTGGGAGTCCCGGGAGGGAAGCAGGTGACAGCCAGCTGTGACGGTGGCTACGGACAGGGCAGGGTGGGGGACGTGGAGCCACGCAGGCTCGTCGTGGACAGGATGATGCTGACGGGGACGCCCCTGCGGGAGGCAGAAGGGACGCTGAACGACGGTGGCCTCGAGGGTGGTGGCCTCCAGCCTGCTCAGGCCAGGCCAGGTGAGGGGGTCGAACATTTTCAGCTGCTGGCAGGTTTGGTGCCCAGGAGAGCAGGGCTTCCCCACCTGACTTGCGTTTTCACAAAAAAGCACGAGAAGCGTCTCTGACTGAGACGCGGGAGGCGGAGGAGACGGGACCAGCACCGAGCGGCCTCTGTGGACACGGTGGGGAGCTTCAGGGAGACGCAGTGTGTGCGTGGGCAGCCGTCAGCGTCCAGCTGAGAAGTGCGTCCTGGCACTGTCCCTCCACCCGGGCACGGGGGCGGGGACGGGCAGGCAGCGGGGGCACCAGCCCGGGGCCTGGCGAATGTTTCCAGGTGGTTGACACGTGGCACCGAGTGAACAGTTGTTGCCTTTTAGAGTCGTCATGTTACTCGACTCCATCTGGAGCTGACTTTTCATCTGGAGCTGACTTTGCACCTGCTCAGAAGGAGCTTAGAGGCTGGAGGGGGGCAGTGAGAAGAGGCCGGCGGGGGGCGGGGAGCGGGGTCATTGTGCAGGGAC
>PVKZ01005383.1:0-54599 GCA_004027375.1 Macroglossus sobrinus
ATATATATATAATAAGAACAGTGTTCTCTCAATTTCTTCTAAAACAGAGCCCTTTTGGTCTTTGTTTTCCCATCTTTGATAGGGACGTGGCCACACAAGAGCACATCTCTGTTATATGTTTTGGTTAAAATATAATGGGACAAGCAGGGATCCAAAAGTGGCAACCAACATGTGTCCTTGCTACAGCTGAGGGAGTCACAGCGGAGGGCACGTGGAGGATGGGGGCGCTGCCAGCCCCTGGTCCAGTCTGTCGTGCTGTCTGTCACATGTGGAGCCGGGTGGCCAGATGCTCTGGTGTTTATGTGGCGTCTCCCATTTTTGACATGGCAGCTCAGCTTCCTCTGGCCCCCAGTGGCCCCCGGGGGCTTCAGCTCAGTGCCAAGGCGAGCACACTTGAACTGTTAACAGGGAAAACAGAGCGAGTTTGTAGCAGCCCAGAATTACCGGAAGGAGGTTTGGGAAAGGCTTCAAAGCAGACACCCTCTTCCAGGCCTCAGTTCTGACGGGGACCTGTGAGCACGACGTGTGTGGTGCCAGGTGGGTGCTAGAGTGTCGGGGGGGGGTCACGTCATAAGTTACATAAATGTCTAACCATTGTACTATACACTTGAAACTAATATAAAGTAATAAATTTTTTAAAAGACGTTTAGAACTCAAAGAAAACATTACGTGTGTTTCTAGCAGCTGATCTTGGAGAACGTGACTTAGGTGTGAGGGCCGAAGGGACTCGCCACCCCTCCCTTCACACTCGGACTGGACCTTAGAAAAGCCCACCCCAAAGAAACTTGGTCGCCGTAGAGGACACTCACTGACCCAGGTCCCTGCATCTCCAGGGCGACTCCAACGGGGTGACGGCCTTGTCCCAGACCTGTCCCCGTTGAGCACGGAAAGCCCGTGATCCTGTGAAATTCTCAGTCCTGGTCATCCCAGAAACCTCCACTTCTCTGGACTGGGCTGATCAAAGTGATCGTTAGGGTTCAGGAGCTTTTAAACCAGAGGTCCCCAACCTTTGTGGCACCAGGGACCAGGGCTCCTATGAGAATCTAATGCCTAGTGATCTGAGGCGGAGCTGAGGCGGGGATGCCGGTGCTGGGGAGCGGCTGCAGATACAGAGAAAGCTTCGCTCTCTGGCTCTGCCACTCACCTCCTGCTGTGCGGTCTGGTTCCTAGCACACCATGTCCCAGGGGTTGGGGACTCCTGTTTTAGACATCATCAATCAGAACTGAATTTTATTCTTAATTTACGTCTTTGAAGTAGTATGACCTTTTTTTTCCACTAGTTATTAGGAAAGCAATATACACACGCTCGCAGAAGGTAATTTAAACAGGGCGGGAGAGCAGAGCGTAGGGTGAGAAGCCGGCCTCCTCCCCCTTCCTCTGGGCTTTGCAGCTTCCAGCCAGGAAATCCACCCCCATTAGCTTCCCGGTGTGAGGTGTGAGCGTTATCAACATTCCGTGCGCGTAGAAGCCTCTGCTATGCATGTGCTACGAATAATTTTCCAAACTGTTTCTTCGCAGCGACTTTATTTTGAAGTTCCATCCCTGAGAACACATAAAGATTTCTCCAAAGTTTGAAAAACGACGATGTCTTTTTTTTTTTTTTCCCCCATCAAAGAACACCATCCAATTGGCCACTGGTGGATATTCGGTTTTCTGCTGTTACAAACAATCCGTAGTGAATGATCCCGTGAGCACGTTCGTGCACGCACACGGGTTGGGCAAATCGCCAGACGCGGGAAGGCAGAACCACAGGGCACGCTCGTTTCACACCCTGATGGTTAAGAAGTGTGTGGCAGCACCCACGAGAGATACAATCATCACCTCTGGTGGCTGTTAAACTTACTTCTTAATCTTCGGCAGCTTGACAGTGAAAAATAAGCTATAATTTGCATCATTTTAGTGATAAGTGAGGCTGGACCTCCGTTTTATGTGAATTGGCCACGTGTCCAAACTTTTTTGTGTGTGAACTGCTTTTTCCTATCCTTGGTCCGATTTTTCCTTTCTTTTTTGAAATCTGCATGCTTCCGACTTTTAAAAACATGTATAGTTTGTGGGTGATTTTATTTGAGCCGGCTTTTGTTGTTGTGTGAGGGTGTTGACTATTGACATTTAAGGATTTAAATCTCACCGCTGCTGGTGAGCAGCCAGCCCACAGTTCATGGGACCCATTGCTGAATCCGATGTGTGATATCTAAATTTTTTTTCTCGGTGGAGCTTTTGCCACAGGAAGTAGATAGACAATGTGGGTCAATAAAAAAAAAGAAGAGACTCTGGGGACAGGTATGTTTTTAGGGAAGAAATGATAATCTAAGAAATTGGGATGCACAGAGCATAAAAGCAAAATCTAAGGCACTCAAGCTCATAGGGTTCAGCACGTATGATTTGAATTCAGATTTCATCCTAGCTTCTTTTAGTCATAGGGAAATGGCTCTGTTCATTTTTGTCTTTTAATTTCTTTAAGAGCGTCAGTTAATATTTCCTATTTAAATAGAGCATAGAGCAGTCCTAAAACTCTGTGCTTTCCCTGCAGATGTGCTTCATTACCTCTGGGCACCCCAAAATCAGTTTCCATGGCTGTAAAGTGGAATCCCTCAGCCCTAAAATCATGGTCTCCTGAGATGTTAGTTCTTCCCAGAGTGTGGATTTCATCTGGTGACTTAAGACACTTCACCTTTGACACATATGAGCAGAATTTCCTTTCCAGGGTCAGCTCTGGCCCTGTATCTGCTCAGAGCTGACCGAGGGCGGTCGTGGGCACAGATGCAGTGTCAGCAAGGCTCCGAGTCCCCCCCTTGGAGGGTGACAGAAGGCCGAGTTTCCCCAAAGACCTGTTCTTTCATGTTCTGAGGATGGTCACAGGGTTTCTTGGTGGCAATTGAAGTTCTGCTCAACGGCTGGCCCCCCTAGCTTACCAAGGGCTGGTCGCCCCCATTCCTGCAGCCATTCCTGAGGAGCGGGGTGCCCTTCTGTGTACATGCGGTGGACCCCTTCTGCCTGGATGCTCTCCCTCCTCTCTCCATGTGGCTCTCGGTGCTTCCCCCAAGGCGGGTGGGTGCTCTCCCGGCTGCTTTGTGACACGAGGACCCCAGAAGGAAGTGACTGTCGTATCGTGTGGCCATTCTGACCAGTCTGGTGAGCTCCTTTCGAAAGCATTTGTCACCGTTGTAGGCTCAGAGTCTCTGTCCTCACCTCACAGTGGTGCCTCTGCCTCTACGAGCCACGGCCCCCGATAGAATCCTGGTGCCTTATGCTCCTCCTATGTGTGAGGTCTTCTCTACCCACCAGGAACTGTCCTGTGGCTGCTGGAAGAGGGAGCGCCCTTAATTTGGGTATTATGGGACCGACTAGGGTCTCACACCTCTATTCACACCTCTCTCGGGAAGCCGGTCGAGTCTTCGTCCTAAGTGGCAGGTTAGGCGCAGCTGGGTGAGTTTCTGTGCACTGACACTCTTCCTTTGTGATAGCTTATGAGTTCCTTTTTGATAGAAAGGATGTGCCACACGGTGTTTTACCCTTGGCGCTGTTGGCATTTGGGCCAGACGAGTCTGGGTTGGAGGCGCTGGGATGTTTAGCAGCATCTCTGGTCTCTACCTGCTAGATGCTAGGAGCAAACCCCCTCCTCTGCGTGATAATTGTCCTGGGTGAGAAGCACTGAACTAGCCCAGTCCCTGGAATAGTGCGAGATAAATAAATGTGTATTTAGTGAATGAATGCAGGTCTTATCTCCACAGGTATAAAAGTTTTAAAGGTATTTGACCCTTATGAGACAGATTTTTCATAGGTTCTTGCTGGGAAGAGTATTTCAAGGTTTAAAAGAAAGATGCAAAGAAAGAGCTTGGAACTGGCTGACTTGGGGACATCAGAGACCCCAAAACATGCAGCCTTAACAGTAGATGCAGGGCTCAACTTCACTTCTAAATTTTTCTCGAGATGTGACATGTACATTTCATTCTGTTATCGACCTACAGTGACCCTTTGGCCAATTCGGCAAACTCTGCAAGTCATAATTCATCTCACTTGCGCAGAAACTTTAATTATATTAAATTAAGAAATAGTCTTTTCTAAAAAGACTATTTTTGAGAACTACTTTATCGTGAATGGTAGCAATGCGATCGCAAGAAAGAAGAGGAAATGTAACTTTGATGTATAAATTTGATTTGGGAAATGTTTAATAATCTTTCAAGATATATGGAACATGTGAAAATCTGTCGTAATAAGAATTAGGGAAAAAAATCCCGATATGTGGAGAAACAATCTTACAAAAGTATTGGGAGTTAATACCCAGATATATGCTTTAAAACGACTATTTATCGAGTCATCATTAATTCTAATTTCTAGCATCCAGATTTCCTTTAGTTCATGTCTGTCTGCTGATTACTTGTTTATTCTCAGAGACCCAGGCATCTTTTTTCCTTTGTCATCGTACCAGATTATAATCATATTTAATATCAAGAAGAGATTGAGGAGGACTTTCGAAACACCCCCCATGTCACCTTCTGTATTTCATTTTCCTTGTCATAGAAGTAGTTTTCTTCATGCAGTAACTCAAAGGTACTCGACATAGCCCCGGAAAAGCTACTGTTCATCTTGTTGCCAGACACATGAAGAGAAGGCATGTCTGTGAAAAAGGGGTTTGGGGAAGAACTGGATGGATATTGTCGCAAGGCTCCCTGTGGGGTCCGCCTGCCATATTGCCGATGAAGTGGTCACCCGTTTCGCACATGGGGAAATATACTTTGCTCCATTTCTACTCCAGAGAGACTGATTGGCCAGCGGCATGCACCTGTCTCAGCGGGGTTGTTGAGTCATTCTCGCTGTGGTGGTGATGCTTTCTCTATGCCACGGACTGAGCAGCCCCCTCTTACGAAGTCACGCGCTGAGGTCCTAACCTCGGTACCCCAGAGCATCACGGTGTTTGGACAGAGAGTCTTTAAAGAGATAATTAAGTTAAAATGAGCTTAGAATGATGTGCCCTCACCCAAAATGACTGGTGTCCTTTGAAGAAGAAATTGGGGATAGTGATGCATGTCCAGGGAAGACCATGGGAAGACACAGGGAATTGACAGCTGTTGACAAGCCGAAGAAGGGGACCTCAGAGGAAGCCAGCCTTGCCGACAGCTGGATCCTGAACTTCCAGCCTCCAGACCCGTGAGGATATAAATTTCTGTTTGTGAAACCACCCAGTCTGTGGTACTTTGTCACAGCAGCCCGAGCAAACTCATACACTGTATCCCAAATTGCTGGTGCAATTGTACGATATAGATTTGTGTCCATTGGAACGAACCTCCTGGGCTGTGTTTCCTAAGGCTTGGTGGCCAAGCAGATAACTTAAAAATGTGGGCCGTGACGGCGAAGGGCGTCTCCAGGAAGCCATGCCTATGTTTGTCCCCTTATCCCTCCTTCCTATAACGGAAGGCGACGTTGTCTTAGCACAATTCCCATCACTTGTTAAATCAAACCTGTCACGGGACCAGAGCAAACACACAGTTTCCGATCTGGAAATCCCATCTTTTCAGAACTGAGAACTAAGGGGGTGATTCCATTTCCATGTTGGAAAGCATGTTTCAGATCCTGAGACAGCGTCATTTTACAAATCGACTCACGTAGAATCTTGATGAGAAGACAGCGATGAGGAGGTGGAGGGGGAAAAAGCCTCATGTGTCCAGAATTTTATGGGTAAGTTTTGTCTGTTTAAGGCAGAATGAAATCTTGTTTTTCGCACACTGCGGGTAGGTTACACACCAGAATTTCTTTGGGGCTTAAGAGACACCAGAATAGGTTATCAGAGAAATGGTGGGGTGTCTTTCTCTGAAGAACTCTGAACTAAGAGGCTTTGTTCTTTTCCACGGAGGATGCATAGTCGTGGTTCTCCTTTGGGTGCGTGATGCCCCAGAGGGCCTGCTAACTATGTGTTGATATAAGAAATAAATGAATGATTATTTCAAAGGTGCTGCAGGCCTGTAGCCAACGATGTTTTTCTCCATGGAGGGCAAAGTAGCCGAAATCAGACACTGTGCATCACGAGGAAAGGATCGAGGCTGTAGAAGGAAGATGGGCAAGTGGCCCATGAGCTGCTGGCTTGTGACACTCAGGTTTCCATGGCAGCGGCCCACAAGCATGGCCACACAGCAGAGCGCTTGGCTTTCCCGTGAATGGTTGAGGTCCACGGACGTGTGTTTAGAGACAGTGGTTTAGAGGCCAGGGGAAAAAAAAATATCAGAATCCCTGAGATCACGTGGATTTTGGTGATAGCTTCTGACGTTGGCTTTGGATGTGGATCTCTTATTCGGTGGTGGCTCCAAGGTGTCAGACACAAGCAATAAAACAGGATTGTATCATGTTGATGCATATAAATCTCCCCCAGAGGAAGAAACATCCTTGGAAGTCGGAAAGCCACCTCAGCTGCATGTCAACGGTCCCTTACCTCGGTGAAGGCATCAGAGGGACCCGACCCAGCGCACGGGGGTTCAGCTACGTCGCTCTGGTTTTGGGTGTAGACGTCAGTTGTGCCTCTGATTGGACGTATGTGTTAGACCCTTTGCAATGCTTGAGTCACTGGATGCTTCTAATCATTGTGTTTATTCCGTGGTTTACTGTGTGGACAAATATTCATGTTTCTTGATTGGTTCTCTCTGACTTCTCAGCGCATCTATATTATGATTTTTTCAAAAACAGCTTCGTTGAGCTATAATTGATTTACGAAAAGCATTCAGCTCATTTAGCTCATTCAGCTTGATGAGTTTGGACGTATGTGCCCATCTGGGACACTGTCACCACCATCAGGGTGACAGACATAGCTGTCACCTCCCGAAGTTCCCTTTCTTTTTATTATTATTATCATTATTATTTTATGGTGGGAAGAACACGACACGAGCTCTATCTTCTTATGTTTGTTAGCGCACAATGCGGTGTCCTTGACTCTAGGCGTGACGCCATGTGTCACCGGCAGCTCCCCACTCCCACCCCCACCCCAGCCATGGCCACCACCCTTCTCCCTTCTGCTTCTGTGAATATGACCGCTTCAGATTCCTCATGTGAGTGGATTCATGCCGTGTTCATCCCCCTTGTAGTGATGTCCTCCAGGGTCACCCACGCTATTCCCTCTGGAAGGGCTGCCTTTTTTAATGCTGTATCATATTCCATTGCCTGTATAATTCCTTTCCCCATCTCCATTTATTCTACGAAGGACATTTAGGCTGTTGGCTACTGTGAACAATGCTGCAGCGAACGTGGGCGTGCGGCTAGCTCTCTCTTAGAAAGCCTGCTTGCAATTTATTCTTTTGTTCGCAGCATCTCTCATCCCTCTTGAAATATCCCCAGTTGAGAGCTGTGTACACAGAGGTGAGTCAGGGTTTGTTTCCGTTTAGTTCTGAAGTAGGCAAGTCTCTTTCCGTGTCCTTCTCCTCTCTTGCAAAAACAATAACAGGATGTCACTCTATATATGACATCCTAATACTGAAATGCGGGCGAATGGGACAAACAAATTTGGAACCCAGGTGCAGAGAAAACATATATAAAGGCATTTTCTTTGACAACTTTAAAATAGATACTTTTTCACGAAATCTGCGATGTCTGCATGAAGTTTCGCTACTGACAGCTTCGTTCATGAGAATTTCACAAACTGCAGAAGGTCGTGTTTGCAGGATGTCGCCTGCCTTATAGGGTATAGCTACCAAGAATGTGTTTGTTGTTAAAAGAAAATTTGCTGAATTCTTAGGTATGTTTATATATCTCGAGCTTATCTGCCTCTTCCCTTTGATGTTTTCCTGTGGTAGCACAATTTTTAACTTTGAAAGTCAGTGAAAAAATTTGTCCCAACTTTATTAACAAAACAAAATACTCTCACTTTACGGAGAGGTGCTTTCTGTACAACTATTGAGGAAGGTTACGAGGAATTTTGAGATTCCAGTTTGGACATAGTGGTGTCAACACTTGGAGATGGCATATATCTTATGATGTTGCTATAGCGATCAAATATAAATAATTCATTTGAAAATGATTAACAGAATACCTAAGCTGTTTGTACCAGCTTATTTTTCCAGGCGGTTTCGAATCACGGTTTTCAAATCCCAAGAACAAATTCTGTTGGGGTTTTCATTAGAATTTCATTACAACTGTATATCCACTGAGGAAAATGGACCTGTTAAAATATTTATCATGTTATCTGAGACCATAGCATGTTGCTCCTTTCATTTTAAAAAATATTTCTTTTTTCATGATCAAATTTTGTCTTCCTTAATGAGGTTATTTCTTGATGATTTATGTTATGAATGTGCTGAGAACATATTTAAACATATTTCTGGGGCATAGGCTATGATGAATTTTGGTTAACTTCATTGAGTTTTCTTTCTGATTCTCAGAGATGCCTTTCATTGATTTTCTTGGACTTTTTAAATCTGTTTTCTGCCATTGTTACTTTCGCCTTATCCTTCTTAATGGTTATATTTTTGTTTTTGTTCATTATCTTATTGTATAAACCCAAACTTTCAGAATTATATAAAATAAAAATAGTGATGATTATCTCGTTCCTGATTTTAACCAGAATATGTTTAGTATTTTAATGTTAAGTTTGATAGCTGTCAGTTGGAGACTTTTAAAAAATCATATTGAGAAAGTACTATGTTTATTTGTAGTTTACTGCCTTTTTTAAAAAAGAGAAACGTGTCAAAATTCAATGAACTTCTTTTGACAAATAGCAAAATTCTTAGTTTTTCAAGAATGGTTCTCTTAATGTATAAAACTATGTTAATAGATTTTCTAATAATGAATCAGTTTTGTGGCAGTGGGATCAGCCTTTTGGAGGTAGGTCATTTCTTTCGTGATAATTGAATTCTGTTTAACGTTCATTTTTCCAAGTGAAATTGGACTTGAGCTTTTATTTATTTTGTTAGATATGTTGCACATTGATCTAACACTTTTGTGCTAGCTGATAAAATGAACTGGATAGCTTTATTTTTCCATCTTCTGAATAATTTACATATTATACGGACTACTTCTTTCTTTGAAGTCTTAAAGAACTATTCTGTATGATAACCTATGGTGTATATATTTTTGTAGTGTCTCATATACATACAGATACATACATATAGACACAAAATGTTTGATGTTTTTTAGAAATAATTCATTTGTTTACCAAAAAACACTCTTAAGTCCCATTATAGGTGTCAGATGCAGTTTTTTGCTCTGCTTCATCGATTTATAATTGACATAGAACCTCGTGTAAGTTTAAGGTGTACAGCATGTCGATTTGATACATACATATAGCCATAAGGTTACTGCCATAGTGTTAGCTAATGTCTCATAATTGCTATCATTTCACATAATTATTCTTTCTTTTTTGGGAGTGAGAACACTTAAGATCTACTTTCTTGGCAAGTATATAATGCAGTATAATTACTATAATCAATATGCCGTATGTTAGGTTCCCAGAACTTATTCATCTATTCACTGCAAGTTTATACCCTTAAACAAAATCTCCCCACTTTTTCCCCCACTCCCAACATTCTACTCTCTGTTTCTATGAGTTCAGCTTTTACAGATTCCATATAAAAACAAAATACAGTATTTGTCTTTCTCTGTCTGACTGATGTCACTTAGCTCAATGCCCTCGAGGTCCATCCATGTCACAAACGGCAGATTTTCTTCTTTCTCGTGACTGAATAATATTTCATAATATACGTCACATCTGTATTATCCGTTCCCCTGTTGACGGACACTTAGATTGTTTCCATATCTTGGCTAGTGGCTGCAATAAACGTGGGGGTGCAGATATCTCTTTAAGATTCTGATTTCATCTTCTTCGGATATATACCCAGAAGCGGGATCGCTGGATCATATGGTAGTTCTAACTTTACTTTTTTGAGGAACCACTGTCTTCCACAGTAGCTGCACTCATTTACATTCTCACCAACAGTGAACGGGTTCCTTTTTCACCAACATTTATCTCCTGTCTTTTTGATACTAGCCAGTCTAAATGGCGTGTGGCGATATCTCATTTTGCTATCATTGATTTGCATTTCCCTGGTAGTGATGTTGAGCATCTTTTCATGGACCTGTTGGTTTTCTTTGGAAAATGTCTGTTCAGATCTTCTGCTCATTGTCTTAATTTTTGTTTCTTGTTTTGCTATGGAGTTGTATGAGTTCTTTATGTATCTTAGATATTAACAGCTGTAAGAAATATGACTTGCAAACATTTCATCGCCTTTCATAGATTGGCTTTTCATTTTGCCGATTGTTTTTTTCATTGTGCGAAAGCTTTTTCGTTTGATATTGCCCTGCTTGTTTATTTTCTGCTTTTGATGCTTAGGCTTTTAGTGTCAGATCCAAAACGTTGCCAAGAGTAATGTCAAGAAGCTTTGTTCCTGTTTACTTTGGAGTTCTGCGGTTTCAAATCTTATGGTTACGTCTTTAAACATAAATTAACTTTTTGTGACACGGTGTAAGATAGAGGTCCATTTTAATTCTTTTGCATAAGATTATCTAGTTTTCGCAACACCATTTATCGAAGAGACTGTCTTTTCCCCACTGAGGATTCTTGGCTCCCTTGTCAAACATTAGTTGAATGTATATGTGGAAGTTTATTCCTGGGCTTCTGATTCTTTGTGTTTATTTTTATGTCAATGGTATGCTGTTTGGATTACCACAGTTTTGAAGTCTACTTTACGATCAGAAGGTGTGACGCCTCTAGCTTTGTTCTTCCATCTTGATTACTTTTACTATTTGGAGTCTTTTGTGGTTCCATACACATTTTAGGATTGTTCTATTTTTGTGAAAAATGCCATAGGAATTTTGCTGGGGATTACATTGAATCTGTATATCACTTTAGGTAATGTGGACATTTTAACAGTATTAACTTTTCCAAAATATAAACATGGATAGCTTTCATTCATCAGAGTCCAGTATTCTTTTAACTTGAGCAAAATCTTCTGTATTTTCAGGGCTAGTTTTCTTTCATTTCCCGATAGTGTTTATTTATGTTGTATCTTTTTTTGTTTGTTTGTTTCAAGAGTTTGTCTATTTTTTTAAGGCAGCTTTTAGATTTAATTTGAATTAAAAAATTTTCATTTCAATTGCATTTTCTTTCTTTTTTATTTCCTTATTTCTTCTTTTTCTTCTGCTTTTTCCTACTTATTGTTCCTTTTTAACTTTTCTAGTTGATTGCTTAGCTCACTTATCTTTTTATTTTATGTCATTTGTACTGAAAGCATTTAAAGTTCTGACTTTTTCTCTATTGACATTCTGGTGTATGTCCTTTAATTTCTTTATGTTATAGTCTCATTTTTATTATAGTTATAGCTTATGCTTTTGATTTTATTTTAAATCAATGGTTATATAGAATGTTATCATTTTGAAGTGTTTCCAAAATTTGTTCCACCTCTTCTTTTGAAAGGTAATACTAAAACCTCTCTCCTTTTTTTAAAACATTAATTCCACAAGAACATAGGAAACATTGCAAAAGTTTTACTCTCTTTACCTTTTATAATATATCCTGAGACTTTCTAAACAAGTTTTTGTCCTTAAATGCCAATTCAATCTCACATGTGTTTTCTTCAGCATTGCCAGCATTCCACTTAAATTCATCTACCATGTAATTACTTTCCACTCTGTTAATGTGGCTAATTAGTTCCTCTAGTGTATGTTTTAATGCAGCTAACTTAAAACGTGCATGTCCTCGCCCTTCACTGCACCCAGCATATCTTGCACTGAAGCCTTTCTTTTCGTACTTCTCCCCTTGCTCTTTCTTTGGGGTGATGCCTTTCAGCTTCCCACTTGCCTCACTCGCACTGCATCCGTTTTGTGAATCGAGCTTCCATTGCTGTGGTACATATTCGACGGAGGCAGGTCCCCTTGCTGTGTCGTCACGATGGTGTCCCCCTGCACACCCGGAAGTCTCCTGCAGCCCTGCTTCGGTGTGGGGGGTCTTTCTTCCTGCGTCCTGTGCTCATCCTCAGGTGTCGTCACAGAGACCCGCTGCTCCGCTAAGGCTGAGCCTCTGGACTCCACGTGGCCTTGCTCGCTGTCCCACTGGACGCACCCCTGCAGCTTTTGTGATATCCCGGGGGAGGTGCTGTCAACCTTCACACCGTCAGCGTCCAGCCTCCATGCTCACCCTGCCTCCACCCTCCTTAGTTCATTCTGGGGAACATGGAAGGTCAGCTAGACATTTCTTTGGCCTGAGTTGGTCTTGGTCCGGTTCCATCTGCATCGGAGTCAGAGCAAACTTCTTCCAAATGGCAGAAAGAGAAGTGTAACTATCAGACCTAGATCTAGGTGTTTTCATTTTATATTTTATTTTGTTTGTTTATTTTTTTCACTTGATCTTAGTCAAAAGGCCAAGAAGCGATGTTTTATTTATTTATTTTTCATTAAGTTTATTGGGGTAGCATTGGTTAGTACAATTATATAATGTTCAGGTGTACATTATAATTTGACATCTATATATTCTATTGTGTGATGACCACCCGGAGTTCAGTTTCCTTCAGCTACCATATATTGGATCCCCTTTATTTGACCCTCTTTACCCCATCTGCCTCTCCCCTCCTCCCTCCCCCACTACCCTCTTGTAACCACTAGTCCATTGTCCATGTCTCTGAGTCTGTTTGTCTGTCCTGTTCATTTGTTGCTTTTAGGTTTATATCCCACATATAAGTGATATCATGTGATTTTCAACTTTTTTAGTCTGGTTTATTTCACTTAGCATGATTATCTCGAGGTCCATCATGTTGTTGCAAATGGCGGTATTTCATCTCTTATGGCTGAATAATATTCCATTGTATATATGTACCACAGCTTCTTTAGCCAGTCATCTATCGTAGGACATTTTGGTTGCTTCCATGTCCTGGCCATTGTGAATAATGCTGCTATGAACATCGGTGTGCAAATACCTTTTCGGATATGGATTTTCAAGTCTTTGGGGCAAATACCCAGTAGAGGGATTGCTGGATCATATGGTAGATCAATTCTTAGTGTTTTGAAGAACCTCCATACTGTTTTCCATAGTGGCTGTACCAATCCGCAGACCCACCAGCAGTGTGTGAGGGCTTCTTTTCTCTGCATCCTCTCCAACATTATTGATTATCGCTATTCTAACAGGTGTGAAATGGTATCTCATTGTGGTTTTGATTTGTATTTTCTTAATAGTTAGTGATATCGAGCATCTTTTCATGTATTTGTTGGCCATTTGTATGTCCTCTAGGGAGAAGTGTCTTTTGCCCATTTTTCGATTGGATCATTTTTGTTGTTGTTGTTGAGTCGTATGAGTTCTTTGTATATTTTGGATATTAGGCCCTTATCGGAGGTGTTGCTTGCAACTATATTTTCCCATTCGGATGGTTGTCTCTTTACCTTGTTGATGGTTTCTTTTGCCGAGCAGAAGCTTTTTAGTTTGACGTAGTCCCATTCACTTACTTTAGCTTTTACTTCCCTTGCTTTTGAGGTCAGATTCATAAAATCTTCTTTAAGTCCAAGGTCCTTGAGTTTAGTTCCTATGTTTTCTTTTATGCATTTTATTGATTCTGGTCTTATATTCAGGTCTTTAATCCATTTTAAGTTAATAGGTTTTTTTTTTTTTAGATGAGTTTCATGTTCCCCTGTATCTTCAAACTGGTTTTATTGAGAAGGGAATTGAGTCTTCTTTAGTGCTGTGTGGAGCCAACAGATGAAGCAACAAAAACAGTCATGATGTTACTACGAGTTACAGTAACGACACCAGCAATTTTGTTAACAGCTTTCCCGGCACCGAGCACAAAGTGTGAATTACTGCATTGCTTTATATTTAATGCACTCTGTGTGACGGATAATGTCATTCCCTCCTAGTGAAGATGAGGCGAGGGCCACGGGCAGGGGACCTCCCTCTCTCGGTCACACAGCAGGTGGACGGTGGGTTGGGATTTCACCCAGGCAGCGTAACTCTGGAATTAACGCTGATACCCAGGCACTGGAGCTGGAAAGGATTTTACATATTGCTGAGTCTACTCCTAGGACGCAAGAATAAAACTCTGAAGAACAATGTGAAATTGAGAAAATCCCTTAAATGGTGAACTAGTGAAATAAAATGACGGAAAACTAAAAATTCAGTGACTTCTAGAAAAAGGTAAAAATTCGGTGACGTCTAAAAAAGAGGCAACTATCTGGAATGACCTCCATGGAATATTCATGACTAAAATTAGCCTAACTTATCAATGTGTGAGAAAGAGGTTAAGAATCATTGTTTTTTTTTTTTAAATCAATTTTCGAGTTAATTTTCACATATCATTCTCTTCAGTGCTTTTGTTATCACTGACACAACTTTCTGGCAAAACATCATGACTCATCACAAAACTGGATTTAAAATGAGATAATAAAAATATTTTAAATTAAGATTAAACAGTAGAAACCCGTTAGAAAGAAATTGACCCTTTCACATTTTTCTGTCATAAATGTATGGGTGACAAGGCAAGGTAATATACTTCAAACACAAAATAACACCTACTAAAACGTTGGAAGCCAAAATTAAGAAAACCTTTGCTTTGTACGTAAGGTAACCCCATTTCCTTATTCTTTTACTGCGTTATTTCAGAAGAAAACTATTTTCCAGACCGTAGTTTGGTAGCACTTAAGCTAAGGACAGGAGGTCACATTGGGTTCATCTCTGATTTGATTTGCAACTACTGAAATTTCCTTTGTTCTTGTCTTCATGTCTCCCATATTTTTTGTGAATTAAAAACGTGTTTGATTTTATTTGTTGCCATTGTTGCAATTTATCATCTGCTTTCCCCCCCATTGTCAACAGCTGCGAACATCTTCCAGGCAACATGTAAAAGGGTCAATTTTGTGATTCATTTGTGTCTTAATTTTAGCCAAGGGGATCTAATTATCAATCTCTTCTTATGAATTCTAAGAAACAGTTTCTCTTGTTCAGTAACACCAGACGTGGAATAGCTTTGTTAAAACCGAGTATGTCTTGGGACAAGAAAAAGGCTATTAATATCTTTGAAGACAGATTATGGCTGATTTTTGGAGGTGAGGGTTGTGAGTTGTAATAGCCAGTTTAATTCCGTTGAAACGTGATGTTCTAAATTGCTCTTGAGTGTGGTAACAGCTGGCTGTGTTTTTTAAACTACTGTTGGACAGCCAACTCTTTACACAACCAACCTCCGAATGGACCCACGCATTGGCTAACCGCTGGCCATGTGATGAGGCATTGAACATAGGAAAAGCAACGTAGTTGGCAAACTCAGTTTGGGGACAGAACGCAGCCTAACAGAGACCAGGCTGTAACTGGTGTAGGGAGACAAGTAGGAGGAACTTGGAGAAATTGGCCTCTTGATTATGCCTCCCCATTAAAACAGGACTCGAGGAAAGCTTTGAAAACGCCTACAAGAAACCAGATGTTTTAAATGGCCATTGTACAATCTATCTGTGTTGATATTTATATATATTTAGTTTTCCATCGCCGAGCTGAGGCAGCCAGCCATCTCTGCTTCGCCATCGGCTTTGCGTTCTGCTCAGCTCTAGAGAGACGCAGCTTGTTCTGATGAGCGGACGTTGGAGAAGGTCTCAGAGTTCCGTGAAGATAGTGCCTGCGGTGCCGTGAGCGACGGTCTCCATAATGGGTCAACCACGAATGCAGGGAGGACACCCAGCACTTTTTGTTCAGTATTCCAGACTGGAAGCTGATGCTGGAGGATCAGCGTGCGGTTCGGTGCGAGCATCTTCGCAGGGGACCGCGTGCTGGGAGTGGGCTCTCTGACGGTCTGGCAGAGGTCAAGAGCGAACGCTTTGGCCTTTTTTGTGGAACGATCGGGGTTTGCCCATGGCGGAGTGGGTGTGGGAAGGGTTTTGATTGTTTGTTTATGATCTTTCTTTCCTCCTTTGATCACTTGCAAAAGATGGCTTGCTCAGGAGGCAGAGCCCCAGGGTAGAGGAGGTGGACGCAGATCAGTCCACGCGGTGGGCAGCCTGGAGCGGCTCCTCTGTCTTATGTATCTCTGCTCCATCTTAGAATTCAAGAGTAAGACGGCTGGTCAAGGGGCGCAGAGCAACGCCTTCCGCTGAAAATGAAGTCAGACATTTTTCTCCCTGACAAAGATGAAGACTGACTTGATTGACTCATTGGGCTAATGAGATACTTTAAAAGCTATTTCTATAAGCTAAGTCGTTGTCTTTCATTTTGATGAGACTTCGTTGAAATGTGCTTAAATTATATGATCGAAATCATTTAGTATTATGTCATAAAAAATTATTTTTTATAAACTGAAAATACGATTAAGACCTTCTTTTATTTTATTAAAAGCAAAAAAAAAATAATTAGAATTCATTGAACCGCTAAAATAATTTGTTACCTTTAATGAAAAGCTTTTTTGTAAGTTCTGGTATATTCGAAAATATATATATTTACCAAGATTTGTTAAGCAACTTTTCCCAAAAAGCATCTTGTTTAGTTGGATATATTTATAAATATTTGTGAAAATAAAATTTTGTGAACTATAGCCATTTTTACCTAAAATGTCTGGGTCTGTGACTGTGACTACTGCATAGCTTAAGCGGGTAACGTTTGCGTGAACTCTAAGATGGCTGGCAGCTCCTGGATATGCAGAGTGGTGGCCCTAAAATGCTTCTGTCTTAACAGTGATATCCTGTTGTCATCACATGCTAGCTTCTGAGAGATGCTGGACTCTGTCAATAGACAAACGTAATCAATGTTCTCTGGTTACTATTTAAAATACATCATACGTTAATGGCTCCTAATTAGAATATATCATAGATTAGGACATATATTTGAATTAGATATTAATAACTTGCCTTTCTGTTCTCTATCAAAAAAAATCACAATTTTAAATTCCGTTTGAATATTTTATATGTGTTTAAGACACACACAAAAGTAAGTAGACATTTTAAAAATATATAACATCATTTTACTCTTTTAAAGTAATTCATGTTCATTTGGAGGGTAATACAGAATAGTAAATACAGAAAAGCACATAGAGGGAAATAAAAATAAAAAATACTGTTACCAAGATATAATTACTATTATTACTTTGTTTCATTTTTTATAGTAATAAATATTTTAACATAAAATCAGAACTATTTGGCATATACTATTTTAAATTTTGTTTTTTAAAAGGTAACGTTTTGTCAAGAGAGCTTCTCCATAACATTAAGTTATTCTGAGAAGCAAATTTTAGCAGGCACGTGCTTTGTATTATGTGGATATAATTCATTTGGCTATTTCCTCCTGTTAGACCTTTAGATGGTTTTTTCCCTTTATCTTTATTTTATTTTATGTTATTTAATTTCATTTATTTTATTTTTATTTCCTTCCTCCCTCCCTCCTTCCCTGTCTCGCTTCCTCCCTGTCTCACTCAGAACCTGGGAGACCTCACTTCCCAAATCGCAGGGAGGCGGCATCTGCTAGACACCAAACTCCATCCTCTCTTCCCTCTTCCCCGCCTTCTTTTCTCTCTTTCTTCCTTCTCTTGTAACTAAGCTGCGCGCCACACCGCAGGCCTTATGCGTGATTAATGACATAATAAAGCAGAGTCCCGAGGATTTGCTTGGGGCTGAGGGTCACCAGGAAAGCGCTGTGGGCCAGCTCTCCCATCTGGTGGCCGGCTCCTGAGGAAGGGGCTGGGGACGACATCTTTACGGCTGGGTCAGCATTTTTTCCTTCTTCCCTCAAGAATAATGATTATTTTTTTTAACGTCAGATTTCCCCAGGGGCAACAGCTTTGTCTTGTCGATGACACGCTGACATTCAGGACAGTTGTGTTTTTCCGGTGCTGATAAATAAATCTAGGCGCTGAAGATTTTGTGACACAGATTTATTCGGTGGCAGTTCAGAAGATACAACCCACACAGCGTTATCGGTCTGAAGACTTTGCCTACATTACTTAACAATGTCTAATTTCGTATGTAATACAGTGCACTAAGCTTTTCTTAAAAACAACGTATAGAAATAATTAAGCTTCTTCCTTGGCACTGTGGAGTGTGAATTAGGCTGGAATGTGTCCTTTGTCACAGCCAACAAGTCCAGCCGGGCAGTTTGCACAGGCACTGTGCACCCCTGGGACGAGCGGTGTGAAGAGTTGACATCGCTAATCTGACTATGACACACAACACGCAGTACTAAATGTGCGAGTAGTCTCACTGCGTTTGTGGTTCCAGCGTGCTTGATTTCCAAGGGATATTTTTTTTAATAAATACATTATAAATACATTATAAATACATTTTTATAAATACATTAATAATATCATGCACTGTAATTAACATTATATATAACTATTATGAATAGTTATATATATAACATTATATATGAATAGTTATATGTATAACATTATATATAACTATTATGAATATATATACACACACACACACACACACACACATACATACACACACACATATACATACGTATACACACTCACAAAAATTGGTATCTCCAAAAGTGTTTTTCCCTGAAACATTTTAGTTAAGATGATTTTTTTTTTAAGTGTCTATAAGGTTGTGTTGTGTGGCCAATGAATCCATTGTAAAGAGCAAAAGTTTACTCTTTTTCTAATATTCTCAGCGTTGGTTGTTCAGAATGATACAACCATTGTCCAGTGTTTTCCTCAGCAGGGAGGAAATACTAACCAGGTTACTTTACCCCTCCCCCCCTCATAGCTTGGTGACCTTCACCTTGATGCCTCTCACGGCCCCAGTGCTGACCCAGAAGTCCTTTGCTCTCCAGCCTCATTCAGTGGCCTCGTGGTCCTCTCCTGAGAGCCACCTCCGGTCAGTAAATATAGCCTGGGCACGGGCGAGCTGTGGTCTGTCCTGGACCACACAGAGTCTCTCTCCTATAGATCTGGGGTGCAGTGGAGGGTCGTGGGAGGATGTCACCCAAATTTCTCAGGCTCACTCAGGCCGAACTTGGACTTATCATGGGCTTCGTCCAGACCTGCCCTTCTCTTCTGGTCCCTGTTTCAGTTTCTGGCACCACCCTTCACCTCTTCTGTCCTATGACATCAAGAAGGTGCCACGCTCTGGCACCCGGTGGTAGAGAACACAGACCTTGCACTGATGTTACGAAAAGATCACAGCAAAAGCCAAGGCTCGGTGGTTCGGGGAGAGGAGAGAGGAAGGTGCCAGTTCTACTCTGTAAGCCTCCAACATGTTTTGGAAAATCATTTTCATATATGAGATCACATCGTTTTCCCTTCACGCACCAACTCCAACTGATGAATCATGGCTGCCCCAGGCTCCGGGTTGAGACGGCTACACCCAGGGCCGAGTCAGAAGACCACCCTTATTAATTAGCGATGCCTGCCTCAGGCGGTGGCTAGAGGCAGACAGTCACGCACACTAAGCGTTGACACACTAACTGTGTGGCTAATATGGGGTTCTTTCTAAGAGAACCGGGGGAGCCAGCCTTGGATCAAGATGGCAGCCCCCTGTGCCTCAGAAGGTCTCTGCTGCCTTTGGTGATTATATCAGAGATCCAGCCTTCCAAAATTGTTGCTGTCAATAAACCAGACTGAGTGTTCTTAATATATATGACTAGTGAGTATCATCTTCATTTCTTTAAGGCCCATGTGTACACATGGGTCTTAAATCATATATGAAAATGATTTTCCAAAACATCTTGGAGGCTTACAGAGTATGATATTCTGCCTGCCTGAGGACTGGAATGATATGGGATTATAATACATAGAATACCATCTTCTTATAATACATACTATTTATACTTCTTATAATACATACTATACATATTTCCCAAATCTTTTAGGGAAAAAACACAAATTTTGTGAGTTCAAGGATCCAGAAAAGGCAAAGAATGTAAATAATACTTTAACGCACGTGGCTCTGAGCCCTCGGAGTGTCACACTAATGCAGTTTGACATTAAAGGATCTTTCCATATTCCTGATCTCAAAACTCAAAACTCAGCTTGTGCTGTCGGTTGGTTGGAGTTGACGTTTATGGAGTGAATTAAAGATGCCATCGCGTTTCACGTTATGTAATCGTCTGGCTTAGAGGGGGCGATGCCGGGAGAGGGGATGAGCAGTCACGGTTGCCGGGGCCCTCAGCGCTGTGGCCTCGTGAGGGCACTGTGTGCCGTGCTGGGTGTCATGGGCCACACTTAGTCCCCTGGACACCACAGCGGGACAGTTCAGAACCCGTCTGGTTCACGGAGGGGCAGATCAGAGGGTCTCATCCTGAATTAGGCGGCGTTCAGCCGAGCCAAGCGCTTCTGTTCTATCTCTGTGTGGGCTGCGTGATCTTCCCCCCAAGGTTTTTCCTTCTTCAAGGTCGTAGCTGCTTTTATTTCTCTTTTCTCTCTTTTCCCATTTCCTTTTTTTTTCCTCCTTATTTCCCACAGTGGGTGGAGGCACCTGCCATTCATCGGGGACCCTACTGTCTGCACCGCAGGAGGGAGGGAGCAGGGCTGACAGAGCATTTTGAAGGGGACCCTGAGTGGGTTGACCAGGCGCCTCTCTTTTCTCTCTCTTTGCTTTCTGCCTGGAGAGACCACGGTTCAGGTCTGATCCTTTGTGCCTTCAGTTTTCCAAGAGCAGATCGCCACAGCCCAAGGGGAAGCTGCCTAATTGTGGGCAAAGTTTAAGGAAGCTGCTCAGCTGTAAAGCAGAGCCACGCTGTCCCGAGTCCTCTTTGTCAGCAATACTCGGGTGTTTGGTACATCATCTGCCTGCCCTTTGCCTGCCTCTTCGTTATTCCTACATTCTGGCAAAGAAAAATGGACGGGAGTATTAACCTATAAAACTCATATACATTTTCGATACAGCCTCTCATTTAACATGTCCTTGAGCTAGTCGTTACCTCAGTTCTGCTCCCACGAATGTCCCAGGTCAAAGAAGAGAAAAGAAAAAAAAACAAAGCAAAACAAATGAAACGTCCCCCTTGTCCTTAATGAGTTCATAACTTGGTGAGAACACAGGCAATGAAAGAAAATCAACCACATGCTAAGGTCTTGAGGAAAATTATCTTCTGGGTGCTGAAAGCATTTCTAGTTGTGATAAGTCTACACGTCATCTGGAGATCTTGTGAGGGTGCAGATTCTGGTTCTGTGGATTTGGGGTGACGTGAGAGTCTGCATTTGTCACGAGCACCCAGGTGACGGCTGTGCTGTCGGTCCTTAAACCACGCCGAGGAGCAAGGCAGGAGACTGGACTACTCTCTCCAGTAGCCGAATGGCACAGAGAAGGGGCAGCCAGGCCGTCCACTAGGGGAAGGTTGGAGAAGACTTCTCCGAGGAGGGGACAACGAGGTGGAATCTTCAAAGATGGGCCATTTGTCAGGAAAGATCTGGGGGAATGGAACGTCCAAAGCGAGGGCTGGTGCGGGGGGCACGATGGTTGTGGTCGTGGTGGTTGGTGGTTTGCCCTGAGAAGCCCCCACAAGGGTGAAGTGGCACCAGGTGGACAAGGGAGAAGATATGGGACGATATTCAGTGTGGTGGATGGAGTTTCGATTTTTTCCCTCCAAGTCACTGGAAACACCAAAGAACGTCAAGAGAATTTTTATGAGCTCACTTAAATTTTCAATAGACTTTAGTTTTTTAGAACAGTTTTAGATTGACAGAAAAGTTGAGATGATATTACAGATGATTTCCATATATCCTATTCTTTGAATTTTTCCCTATTATAAACATCTGACCTTGTTAGTAGAGTAAATTTGAACCAATATTAATATATTCTTATTGATTTAAATCCATAGTTTCTTCATTTATACCTAATGTGCCTTTTCTGGTCCAGGGTCTTATCCAGCACACCGCATGGAATTTAGTTGTCGTGTCTTCTTAGATTCCTCTTGGCCCTGGCGGTTTCTGTGACTTCTCTCATCTTCTACGACCTTGACCGCTTAGAGGGTCAGATATTCTGCAGAATGCCCGCGTACTGGGATTTGTCTGATGCTTTCATCCTGTTACGACTGGGGTTATGAGTTACTGGGAGAAAGAAACACCAAGGGGGTGAAGTGCCGTTTTCACCACATCATATTAAGGGTACAAAGCATCAACATCATCTATGACTGTCGCTGTGGACCTTGGTCCCCTGCCTTGGGCGGTGTTTGATTTCTCCAGTCGAGTCACTCTTCCTTCCTCGTTCCTCTGAACGGTTCAGAGAGACAGGCAGTGAGTGTGCACAACTCACACGTAAGGACCAGGAGACACGCCCTTCTCCTTGAGGACAGAGTATCTACGTAAGCTACTTGGAAATACTCCGTTCGGGCAATCTGTGTCTCTTCCTCATTTATAAATGTCTTTACCTCATCTGTTCTTAAGTATGGATTTAAGAATATATTGTACTTTGGATTATAATCCGATACTATCTTAGTTTGCTGTTTATATTTTGCGGCTTTGTGTATGGGGAACTGTTTCAGTGGGACCTGTGTCCCATCGACATGCCTGCCATGCGGGGTTTTCTTTTAGCACTTTTTTAAAATTATCTGGGACTCCAAGACGCTCCAGGCTTATCTTGCATCTTCCCTGCCTCAGCCTTCGAACCAGCCATATCTCCAAGGAGCCCTGATTCCTTTTATTGGAGAATGGTGAAAGACACCAAGATTTGGGGGCTAGGAGTGCTCATTGCCATTGAGGTGTTGCTTCTTTTAGGTGCTCTCAGCTAATAGAACAAGGAAATATATGGGTATAAACTAACCTTCATTTATACACATATCTATAAATATTTCTATGTGTAACAATTTGTGTTTATATTAGGCTAGAATTAATTCATACTGACGTCTCCATCTCTAATCCAGTTGCCACATGGATCCTTCTAGCCCAGCGGTCCCCAACATTTTTGGCACCAGGGACCAGTGCTCCTATGAGAATCTAATGCTTGATGATCTGAGGCGGAGCTGAGGCAGTAACGCTGGCGCTGGGGAGCGGCTGTGAATACAGATGCAGCTTTGCTCGCTCGCTCGCCCTCCGCTCCCCTCCTGCTGTGTGGCCCGGTTCCTAACAGGCCACGGACAGGTACCAGTCCACTGCCCAGGGGCGGGGCCCCCTGTTCCAGCCTCCTTCCCGTGGTTATCTGTAAATTCTCAGTCCCGCAGTGAGAAACCTGCCTCTCTCTGTCTGCCATCCGCATCCTCGTCTATCCAGTCCCTGTGTGCGTGCACAGCAGCATCCACGCTGCTACCCTCCCCCGTGGGAAACGGCCCTCGCGGCTGGAGCATGGAGGGCGTGGGTGCGTCCCATTGTCTGCGGGCTCGGCTCATCTCCAGTGACTCAGGTCAGCGCCTTTTCCCTTTAATGCATTGTTTCATACATTTGTAATATATTTAGAGCTTCTTGTCACATATGCATTTCTTATTGGGATACTTCAACCTTCCAAAGGATTGTTTAAAATTCACATATACTAAGGTTCTCCCTCTGTCCCACGAAATTCTATGGATTTTGACAAAAGCATAACGTCACCTATTCCCCATTACAGCGTTGTACAAAATCGTTTTCTCGCCTTAAAAACCTCCCGTACGTCATCCATCTATTCTTCCCTTTCTCTTCCTGCACTGGAAGCCACCGGTCGTTTTAGAGTCGTTATAATTTTACATTTTCTGGCACGTCCTGTGGTTGGAATCATACAGCAGTCTCGCCTTTCCAGACTGGCTTCTTTCCCATTGCAAAGCGCGTTGACAGTCACGGCTGGTCTGTTTGTCACTCCACAGCTCATTTGTTTTTATTGCTGAGTAATATTCTGCGGTGGTGGGGTGTGCCACTGTTTATCCAGTCACCCCCTGAGGGACATCAGAGTGGCTTCCAGCTTTCGTCCATTATGAACAATCAACCATAAAGCTGCTAGACATATTCACGTGCAAGTTTTCGTGTGGACGTAAGTTTTCAGGTCTGTGGAGTGAGCACGTAGGACAGTGGCCAGATCTCACGGCAAGACTATGTCTAGCTTCGCTAGGCGCTGCCAGACGGCCTTCCAAAGTGGCCGTCCCATTTCGCATTTTCACCAGCTGTGCTGCCTTCTTGCCAGCATTTGGTATCATCAGCTTTTGGATTTGAGATCTCATAATAGATGTGTAGTGATAGCTCCGAGTTTTGAATTCCATTTCCCTAATGAGAAATGATGTTGAGCATCTTTGCATATGCTTTTTTTTGCCATCTGTATATCTTCTCTGGTGAGTGTCTGTTCAGAGCTTTGCCCGTTTTTTTAATTGGGTTGTTCCTTTGTTATAGACGAGTGTTGAGTTCGTCGCATATTTCAGATCACAGTGCTTTATCAGATATGACCTTTGTAAATATTTTATTCTGGTCCATGGCTCGTCTTTTGATTCTCTTAACTGTGTCTTTTATAAAGACCAAGGTTTTAATTTTAATAAAGCAATTTATTTTGGGGTCATGTATCGTACCCCCTTGGTGTTACAGCTGAAAACTCATTGCTGAACCCAAAGTCACATATTTTTGCCTATGTTTTCTTCTACAAGTTGTACGACATCACATTTATAGTTAGGTTGATGATTCATTTGTATCAGTTTTTGTGAAAAACGTTAAGTGCTGTGTCTATATTCTTCTTTTTCCGCATATGGATGCCTAATTGTACCAGCATCGTTCGTTGAGAATGCTCTTCTTTCTCCATTAAATTATCTTCGCTCCTTGGCCAAGGATCAGTTAATAACATCTGTGCGGGTCTGTTTCCGGGTCTGTTTCCGGGTTCTCTACCCTGCTCCACTCGTCTGTGTGTCTGTCCTTCCACGGCTCTGCTTGGGTTGCTGTAGCTTCGTGCCAAGTCCTGACGTCAGGTAGCGTCAGCCTGCAGCTTTCTTCCTCTTCAGTCTTGTGCTGGCTGTTCTGGATCTTTAGTCTTTTCAGACAGGATTTAGAATCAGTTTCTTCATAGCCACAAAACAGCCTGCTGGTATTTTGATATACCTCTATATCCAGTTGGGAAATACAGGTATCTTGACAACATTAAGATTTCTAAGCTGTGAACATGGGCTATCTCACCATTCGTCTGTAGAGTCTTTGATTTCTCTCATCAGAGTTTCTTAGCTTTCTATATATTAGTCCTATACACATTTTGCTAGATTTATACTTAAGTATTTTATTATTTTGATGCTATTGTAAATGAAAATTTTTAATTATTTATTGTGTAGGAGAGCAATTGACCTTTGACTATTAGCCTATGTCCTAAAACTTTTGCTATCATTACTCATTAGTTTTGGGAATAATTTTGTTGATTTTTAAAAAAAAATTTTCTGTATAGACAATTGTGTCATTCATGAATAAAGACAATTTTAATTCTTCCTTCCCAATCCATATCCCTCTTATTTCACTTTCATGTCTTATTGCACTAGCTAGATTTTCCAGTATGATGTTGAATAGGAGTGATTATTCCCATAGTTTAATTTTTGAATGATGAATTCCTGGGATATATGAGAAAAGGAGAAGACAGGGGAAAGGAAGCAATATTGAAGCAGTCTGATGAAGGAATGATTTTCAAAACTGCGGAAGGAAAAATTTAAAGGAAAAGCTAGATTCGAGAGAAGTGACAACTCTGCAGAAGCTGGTGACTGTCAGGTACTGTGATGGTGAAAAGCATTGAAGTGGTAGGTGGCCTCCACGTCGCTGGCTTGGACAGTGAGGCAGTGAGCTGGCACCATTCGTTAAGACAGGAAAATCTTAGAAATTTACGAATTATTCTGAATGCATTTACGTATTTTAAACTCAATATTCATGCATCTTTGTGAGGTAGATACTATTTTTATTCTCAAATTATGAAGAGGAACAGAGACATGGAGAAGTTAAGTAATTTATTTAAAGTTGCCTAGTTGTATGGTAGAGACAAGATTTAAATCCAGACGATCTGTCCCCAGATCAAGGCTCCTAATCATATATAATTCTCAGATATAACACCGGGTGAAGTTTGGGCCCATCGTGTTCCAGAAACGTGGGATTTTAAGTGAAAGAGTATTTATTTGCTTCTTAAGCTGTGTTGTTGGGACACTATTGATAATTGTAATATTTTTCATAACTTTTCGAAGATCCGAAGTGTTTTATAATAGAATATTCTATTCGAGATCTGATGGCATGAAAGCATTGGTTGACTCTCTAGTAGGGCCTGAAGTAGCTGTCATGTGAAATGCAGTTACTGGGACTGTTTCTCATTTCCGTTACATGTATGTTGACTTTCAATCTCAGATTAGCATTGAAGACTGGGAAGAAAGCCACCCAGGTGCCAGGAACTCTGAGAGAGGAGCTGGTGTAACCTTCTGTGATGCACCACCTCTTCTTAGAACTGCGTGATCAAATCCCAGCAGGACCCCGAGCATCCCATCTGCTGGGCAGAAAGGTGGAGGTGAGAGCAGGTATGAGCTGTGGGTGGGAGCGCATGCATCGTGTGATGATGTTAAAGTATTTATTAGCGTAGAAATATTATAAACTAGATAAAAATACAAATAAACACAGAAGTAAAAGTAACTATAAATGCCTATAAAGGTGACATTGGTTAATCTTTTTAAAATCTCTTTCTCTGGAATGGCTATATTTAAATTGGTAGCATATTAATCTACTTTTTAATGCCAAAACTTTTAAAGCAGAGGTTATACTTGTAGCTATTTAAAATATGTATTCCCAATCTCTCACACAGTGGTAGGCACTTGGAAGATAAACATTTGGGTTTTTTTGCAGGAAAAAAAGGACTCTGGAAGTCAGTACAAATATTTTATGTCTCATATATTTTTATTTTGAAATGTATCTGTTCTAAAATAAACATATCCACATATCCTATAATAATTCTTTTAAATTACTTTTTAAAATTTTTGACTTGAAATTTGCTTTTTAATGAATATTATTCTTCTCAGCTTTCTGTGTTTAATATAACTTGCCTCATATATTGCCCATCGTTTTATTTTGAAACCATATTTTTAAGTGTGTCTCTCTTTAAATAGTAGGATTTGTTTCATGACCCTGAATCTTTCTTTTGTAATTAAGTTTAGCTCTTCTGTTTATTGTCATAATGCATATCTTTGCTCTTCTGCTCTTTTGGTTTTGCTTTCTCTTTCTTTTTGGGGGGTTCTGTATTATTTGCCAATCCAGGCATTGTTTGTTTGTTTGTTTGTTTCTCACCCTGCTGTGATTTGAAGATACACAGTCTATTTTTATTCTATTGTCACTTACCGTTCAGGCTTTTCCAGTATATTTAGACTGTAAATATGCCAGTATACAAATATAAAGTATACTGTTATTGGCCCTAATCTGTGTGTCCTACGCATCAGTGCCAAGAAAGGAATAGTTTCTCCTTCCCCCTGAGTCATCTGAGAAGTCTGGGTGCTATTGCATCAATGTGGCCTCTTATCTCTCCCAGATACCATGCACATCAGCGGAGGCATTTTTGTTAGATTTTGGGAGCAGTTTGGCTAGCCGTGGTTGGCCCGAGGAAATTCAGGGCAGGCTCGAGCTTTGTAGGTACCTTCATAATATACATCGGAGTCCTCCCTAGACCTCGTCTGTTGATATGTCCATTTTAACACCTTAGCTCTAGCAAGGGCCCGTCTATCACAGAGATGGTCTTTCCTGTTTCTTAATTACATTGTCATTTTGCTTTTCGTCAGAGCAGGTACTTCAGTAAGTAGAACTCTCTTCAATTCTTTTTTTTAAAATACAAAACCTTTTCTAGAAACGGAAAAACCTCTCCTTATGATTATTTTCCTGCCTGATAATGTTTGGAAATAGGCAACATAAAAAAGAATTATGACCTCTCCTCTATATAATTTCTCATGTTCAGTTCAACTCTGTCATTAACTAGTGAGCATCGGATCCATATAAGTCATACTCCCTGCCGCCGAAGCAGGTAGAAACTTGGCGAGGATACATCGTCCGCTAGAGACAGGTATTGATTGACGTTCTACCCATTCTACAGAGGGGTGGACTGAGGTTTTACTTTGGATAGGGTCGCTCAGAGTCTGCGATCCCGGACGTTACGCTCCGTCCTCTCACGGGCATCTCCCGGTGACACCGTCTGCACCTGCACAGCCCTGGTGTTGGTTAAGGTGGGTCTTCGGGAGGACACAGGACACAGGTCAAAGACTGAACCAGATTTGCGTTCACAGCCCTATTCCGTCCCTTACTCACGGCGAGAACTATGGGTAGGCGGAACTATGGCCCTGAGAACATTCCACACCCAGGTCCCCAGGACTGTGAAAATGAGGCAATACCACACCTGGGAATGTGACCTTCGATGGCAAGGGACTCTGGCATGTGATTAGGATTTACTAATCAGTGGATATGAAAATGGGGAGATTAGCCTGAGTTATCCAGAAGGGCCAATGAAAGCACAGGACCTCCTAAAGGCAGAAGCAGGATTGGCATTCAAGGCAATGGGGCTCTCAGCCCTACAATTTCAAAGAACTGAATTCTGCCAATGGCAAAAATGGGGGAGGCAGATTCTTGCGTAGAGCCTCTAGAGAGGAACACAGCCCCATCCACACCTGGATTTTAACCTCGTAGCTTCCTGAACAGAGTGACCCGTCCTGCTGTGCTGGACTCCTTGCCAAAGAGCGTGAGGTGATCAACTGGTGTTTAGGCTGCTGAGTGTGTGGAGCTTTGTTACACAGCGATAGCCGACTGAGACAATGACCTTGGACGAGTCCCGAATGCTGCTGAGTTTGATTCCTCATCCGTGCAGAGGGGCTAATGGTTGATTTGGTTGCGAAAAATTAAATTCACATGGCAGCCTAGTACGGTACCCAGGACATAGTTAAAGTTCAGTAATATGATTCCATGTGACAGGTATAAAAAATTCATTATAAGACTGACACGCAAAACAAACAGAGAAACTCTGAATAAGGGAAGTGGCGCTTTAACGGAACAGGCTGAGTTTTGATGGACCATTTAGATTAAAATTAAGCCAGTAAAGAATTGTGAGGAGAAAATGCCAGGGTTTACCCAGATCCATCACGCGTCGCATGGAAGTGTGAATTTGCATTTTAATAGGCAGAAGAAAATTAACTGATCTCAGACGGTGGCATCTTTCCGAGGCAACTTGCAGTCCTAGAAAGTAAAACAGGAGTGGAAAAAAAAAAAAAAGGAAGTTGGTACAGAGCACACACAGTGCTCGTAGCTGGCTGGCTGGGGCAGGGCCCTCCCAGGGCCCATTAATGTCACCTCCGGGCACGCGTGGTCTCTGTATGTGCACCTGAGGACGGAACTGTTTCTGTGTGAAGCACACGACTGCTCCTGAAGGCACGCGTGGATCACGTTCACGTTTGGGGCGGACACCGATGTAGGGGATACAGGAACGACTCTGGTCTTCTGTTGACCTCAGAGGGAGCCAGACCGTGACATGAAGCCTCCGGGATTTTAAACAGGGTGAATTCGGGAATTAGGGTTCTGCGGCTTTGTTGGGAAATGTGAATAAGAAAGAGGGAGGAGGGACGGCGATGCTGAGTGACAAGGAGGGACAGTGTTAGTGGCCCAGGGCTGTGAAGCGTCTCATCTCAGATAACACATTCTCTCACACTTCTGGGCACAAGAAGTCTGACACCGAGGGGATGGCAGGGCTGGCTCCCTCTGGAGACTCTCACGGACTATCTGTTTCTTGCTTGTCCCCTGGCTCTAGTGGCTGCTGGCAAACTTTGGGGTTCCTTGGGTTGTAGGGTTACCACCCCAATCTCTGCCTCTGTTTCCACATGGCCTTCTTCTCTCTCTTATGGGGACACTTGTTCTTGAATGTGGGGCCCAGCTGGGTAATCCAGGGTGATTGCGTCTCGAAATCCTTAATTATGTTTGCAAAGACTCTGTCCAAATAATGTTACAGTTACAAGCCCTCCAGGGATAGTTCTTGGGGTCACTAGTCAGTGTACTATAGGGACTGTTACATAAGACCCTCGTAAATGTGGAATTATAACAGAAAATAAGCGAGCCCAGTGGGGGTAATTTCTATGGGTAACATTTTAAGTTTCAAAAACATTCCCTAATTTGGATTTCAGGTAAATTTTAGTATAATCCCCTCTACGAGCAAAAAAGCTCCTTCTTAGAAGAAAAAAAAGGTTAAATCTCTGAAAAAAAGTTGAGCCTTTATAAGCAGTTGGAATGTATAAATCTCTCTTCCTTCTCTATTTTAGCATTATAAAGATTACAATATAAAAAATAAGAAAAGATGAAGAAAACCAGGCTAATTTAAAAATATAAACTATTTTTCTAACTTCATTTCAATTTTTTTTTAACTATTGCCATTCATTGGCCCAAAAATTCCAACTCGTCATCATGGTGATAGAGTATTATTTGTCTCCCCTACCCCTATTTGTTTAGCCCGTATGTTGTTTGTAGGATAATCGTTACTTGGCAGAGTTTGCATGAGAGCGAGCAAATTTCCAGTTGTCTTAATAGCTTTGCTATGAGTTAACGTACAGGTAATAGTGCTTTATAATGTAGAGTGCTGTGCACATGCGAAGTGGAATTTCATTGGCCAAAGCAAGTCACATGACAACATTTCATTTCAAGTAGGTGCGTGACTTAACTGGGCCGGAGTGTTTGTGAATATCCTGGACAACCACAGCTCGGAGTCTCAAGCTCTATGTCTAAAGACATGGCAATGTCCTAACTACAAAATGAAGATAGATTTCCTGATTCAGGATCGGGATAAAATCCTTCCATGTCAGATCAAAGGGGACTGGGTATTGACAAGCAAATTCTGTTTACATAGGGATCTCTGGAACAAGTGAGAAAAAATTCCTCCTATCAAAATGTTTTATGGAAATGACAAGAAACCCAATGATTGTGGTGTTCTTTCTTAACTGTCAAACTAATTGATGGGCTGTGCATGTGCGTGTGCGTGTACCTATGTGCGTGTGCATGTGTGTGCATGTATGTTTTGCCATTAATTAGCAAATACGTTTGCTCACGTTTGAGCTCCTTTTTTTCTGGGCACGTGAAGAGACTTCCCCTCCCACGCCCCTGAAGTCAGAGGTATGATCATATGACTTACTCTGGACAATGAACTGGCTGGGAGTGACTTATGTCCCTCCTGGACAGAGCAGTTAATTGCCTGCAAGACACTCCATTGATACCTTTCCCTCAGCTATAATAACCAACACAGCATGAAGAAATCCATCACCCCGCACTCCTGAGTGAGGATAATTTGGAGCACAGCCCCTAGCAGACTGGGATGGACAAGCAGCATGAGTAAAAATAGACCTCCGAGATTCAGGGGTTGTGACAGATGATGATGGAAATAGCCGTGAAATCCTCCATCACTGATGCGATGTGACTCGCGGCTCTTCTCACCAAGGGGTAGATTTCCTTTCTCCGCCCCCTGAAACGGGGCTGAACTCGTGCCTTGCTTAGATGAAGAGACTGAGAGAGCTGAGCAGTGACACTGGGCAAGTGCCCAGCAGAGGCCTCCAGAGGCCTCGCAACTTCTGCTCGAACGTCCTGCAGCCTCGAGTCCATCTTGGAGAGCTGGTGACCGTGGGGGGAGGCTGTGTGCAGAGAGAGACCTGGCTGGCAGCCAGCATGCACCTGCAGGCAGGTGGGACCGCCCTAGACTGACTGCGCTACCTGAGTGACCCGGGCCAAGCTCACGGAAATGCCAGCTGAGCCCCGTCCCAAAGCTGCTGACCTGAAGAACCGTGAGTGCATAAAGCTTTGTTCTTTTGAGCTACTAAGTTTGTGTGGTTTGTCGGAGGCGATAGAGGACAGAGGCTTATCCTGGTGAACACACATTCTGTGTGTGTAATTGTGCACGTGTATTTATTAAAAACCTGTGTATACATGATGCACACACACGCACAGGTATCAATGCGTGCATGTGTACTTGTGCGTGCGTAATAGAAATCTGTCTATATATTTTACCTCTGCTTAACGACAGGGTTACGTTCTGAAAACTGCGTCATTAGACAATTTTGTTGTCGTGCAAACTCCGTGGAACACACGTGCGTGAACCCTGTAGTGTAGCCCACACACACATACACACACACGTCTGGGGCTCGTGGCATACCTCCATCGTACACGGGGTCTGCCACTGACCGAACTGCCGTGTGGCACGTGGCTGTGTGCATTCACATACGCACACGGATTACACATCGAATGAACTTCTATCAGCAATTCAGATGTTCACCGAAATTCCCCTCCTTTCTATCAAGATAAGGTTGGTGGATGGCGAGATGAAGGCGATTGTAACAAGGAGACTTGAGAAACTCATTCTCTGATTGCTGATTCTCCTGTAGACGAACAATATTGAAAGCAGATGGTGAGGTCAGGAGCTTGGTATCTTTGCTCTCCCCTCTTCGTCCTGAGGCATTCCAGAATGTTTTATGCAGTCCTCGCCAGGCATGACTGAGACCAGCTTCAGATCAGAAGAGATAGCATCCACTCTCTCTCTCTTTTTTTTTTTTTTTTGAGTTTAGGATGACATCACGTCGGACACTGCTGTGATTGGTCAAGCCGGCATCATCGGAGCTAGAATGCAGCCTGGAAACCCACCGGGGCTTAGGATGTAGAAAGCGCCGTGTGAAACGGTATAGAGACCTTTCGACATCATCCCATCCGAAGGAGAGGGTTGCTTTACAAGAGAGAACAGAGCTCAGGCTGATCAGAGTCCCTGTGAGGCAGGCTGGGGTTGGCTAGTTGCCATGGCTGCCCTAACTCATGACCACACACTCACTAACTGGGTTAACACCACACACGTTCATTATCTTCCAGTTCTGGCGGTCAGAGTCCAGTATGGTCATCAGCAGGTTCTTTTCTGGGGGTCTTTGGGGAGAACCATTGGGGAGAACCATCCCTTTGATCATTCGGGTGTTGGCACAGTTCAGGGGGTGTAGGGCTGAGGTCCCCAGCTCCTTGCTGACCGTCCACTGGGAGGTGCCCCTACCATGTGAAAGCATCTCTCAGGTCCTTGCGTGGTGTCCCCACCTCTCGACCCTTCTCTGGCTGCCATCTCTCTGAGTCACCCCCTGCCTTCCTCTTCCAAGTTTGCGAATTGCTTAATGAGTCTGGGCGCACTCAGATCCTTCGAGTAGTTTTCCTGTCTCGAGGTACATAAACCTTAATCACATCTCTAAAGCCCCCTTTGGCCACGTAGGGTGACATTTCCACAGATCCCAGCGATCGGGGTGTGGGCACCTGGAGGGGCTATCGTCTCCAGCCCGCAGGAGGTGTGGGATGATCAGAGGCGAGAGTCTGAGGACCTTGGGACGGGTGGGTCACACTTCCCAGGCTGGGCAGCCTGGCCCTGGGCTCAGGGAAGGACCGTGGGCTCAGGCTTAGGAAACCTGGATACATCAGTGACTGCTGAGGCACATTCCATATAAGGAAGAACGAAGGTCACGTTCAGGCCTTCGGTTTTTGTCCCTTTGTTCAGAAACAGATAGCTGAGTGCCGGTCTTTTCCAAAGCACCTGTTACTTATTCTCAAAATACATTTGTAACGAACTCCCTCCTAGGTCTGTCTGGAAGTCCTGTGCAGAAGGATGCTGGGTGTGGTTCGCGTCCCAGCCGGGACAGCCTGGCTGGTGGACTCGGGGCTCAGGGCAAATCTGAGTCTGTTCGCTGCAGAGTGAGACTGCCTGGAGGACCCCCCACTATCCCCTTTCCTGACTCTTTGTGGGGACCGTCCAGACCCAGAGATGTTCTCTGCGCTCACAGTCTGCTTTGGAGACTGGGAGCACATCGGCGAGGGAATTCATCGGGGCTGAGGTGTGGGTCCCCTTCTGAGAGGCAGGGGGATGTGGAAGGGAGCCCAGTAATAAACTGAAGGTCTTCTGAAGGTCGGGCCCGACCCCTGACAGCCTGACAAAAGGGCTTAAGCCATGTGTGTCCTTCTCACAGCTGTGGGGCCATCACTAGGTGTGTCCCCCGCACTCCCCGGTTGCTCATGCGTCAGATGGACATGGTTGAGGAGCCACGTGACGTCATGTAAGCAGGTGCACTGGCCGCCGGTCTGGTGGTGCTGCGGTGTGCTCATTCAGATGGCAGACCTCAGGCTGAAACCGCTCCGCGCCACGCCACTCTGCCGGGATGGTGGTTCCACGTGGAGCGAGGGAAGCCTGAGGCTCACTATTAAATGTGGCACCGGTTTTCCCAGGGGGGCTGCCGGTCTGGGTGTCGAGTGCAGGTCATAGTTATGAGATGGCCTTTCAGAAAGATGCTGCAGCCCCAGCATCTTCGGCAAGCGGGATACTGGTGCTCTCCTTCCGCTGGGGGCAGGAGTTCAGGGGTCCCCATGCTCCCCTGGAGTCAGCGTGCGTCTGGATGTGATTGTCCACTTTGAGAGCTCAGGGACCGGTTTTTATCATGTTTCACAGAGGTTATCAAACTCTGGAGGTTCGAGCCATGCAGGAAATTAATACCAGACAGATTTATTAAATCCAAATGCCGATGTGCTCATTCGCCACAGGAGATGGACTTTGTAGGCGGGAGGATACGTGTATCCAAGGCAACCTCTGTAGAAAAAGCCGATGCAGGCTGGAGAGCAAAGGGGGAGTGAGGCTTTTGTGGGGTGCCGTATGCCCAGCGTGTCTTCGTGACTTCTGAAAACAGGGCTCCAGCGATGAGAAGCCTGTCGGGGGGTGGGAGGGGTTCCGCCGGCTTGGCAGTCCGTGGCACCCTGCGGTGTTCCGTGGTTTGTCTGGACTCCCGGCAGTCTTGTGGCGAGAACATACTGATACACACTGGCTGCAGTACAGTTGAATGAGTAGCAGTTTTTAAATTGGATTATCAACCAACTCTGCCACCAGTTCCTTCCCTATCAATAGGAAGTCATTTGGGGTCAATTAATTTGATTCACAGGTAACTCATCCATGATTGGTTGTTCACTAGAGTTAATTCCAGAAGGTCACCGGTGTCCTTTCTGTCAAGGCTTTGTGTCCGCAGTGTGACTCCCTGGTGTGGTGGGTCATGGACCAGCAGGATTTCACCCCCTGGGAGCCGCTCAGCGCTGCACTGTAGGGGTTTCTTTTGGGCTTCCCTACAAATCTGATCATTTTTTTGTTCTACTTCTTTAAAAAATGCCGATGGGATGTTGATGAAAATTGCATTGAATTTGTATAATGCTTTAGGTAATAAGGTCACTTTAACTATGTTGATTCTTTCCATCCAAGAATACGGAATATCTTTCCATTTCTTCGTGTCTTCTTTGATTTCTTTTAAGAAGGTCTTACAGTTTTCATGATATAGGCCCTTCCCATGTTTCAGTAGCTATATCTCTAGGTATTTTATGATTTTTATTGCGATTACAAAAGGAATTATTTTCCCACTTCTTTTTCTGACACTTTATTATTAAAATGTAGGAACGCTGTGGATTTTTGAACATGAATTTTGTATCCAGAAACTTTACTGTACTTATTTATTGTTTCTTAGTCGTGGTTTGGTGGAGCCTTTAGGGTTTTCTATATAGAGAATCATGTCATCCACAAGTAGTGACAGTCTGACTTTTTTGTTTCCAATTTGGATGCCTTCTATATCTTTCTCGTGCCCAATTGCACTTGCTAGGACCGCCGATGTTATATTGAATAACCGTGGCGATAATGGACAGCCTTGCCTTGTTCTTGATCTTAGTGTGAAGGTTTTTTTAGTTTTTCACCATTAAGTATAATGTTGGCTGGGAATTTATCATAGATGGCCTTTATTATGTTAAAGTTCTTTCCTTCTGTACCAATTTTGTGAAGTGTTTTGATCATAAATGGATGCCATATCTTGTCATATCTGCACCTATTGATATGATCATATGATTATAATGTTTAAGTTTATGTGGTGTACCATATTGATCGATTTGCATATATTGAACCATCCCTGTGCCCTGCGATGAAGTCCACTTGATTGTGGTGTATAATCTTTTTAATATCTTGCTGTATTTGGCTTGCTAGTCCCTTATTTAGGATCTTTGCATCTGTGTTCATGAGAGAGATCGGTCTATAGTTGTCTTTTTTTGTGTTATCTTTACCAGGTTTTGCTATCAGGGTTATATTGGCCTCATAAATGAGTTGGGAAGTATCGCCTCCTCTTCAATTTTTTGGGAAGCGTTTGAGGAGAATAGGTATTAAATCTTCTTTGAATGTTTGCTGGAATTCACGAGTGAAGCCATCTGGCCCTGGACTTTTACTTTTTGGTAGGTTTTGATCATTGTTTCAATTTCCTCACTACTGATCGGTTCATTTAGATTTTCCAGTTCTTCTTGATTCAGTCTAGGAAGGTTGTATCTTTTTAAGTACTCATCCATTTCTTCTCGGTTATTAAATTTGGTGCTATATACTTTTGCATAGTATCCTCATGGGATCCTTTGTATGTCTGCGGTATCTCTCGTAACTTCTCTTTCGCCTCTGATTTTGTGTGTTTGTTTCCTTTCTCTTTTTTCTTTTTAGGGAGTCTCATTTTTTTAAAAAACAGTACATGAAATAAAAAAAAATTCCCAGATTTTGAAAAACCGTTGTGTGTCATTCTATTAGTCAGGGCATGGTAACGGTGACACAGACGATTCCAAATCTGGATGGCTCGATGCAGTAAGTGCTTATTTCTCACTCATATTTCAATCCCTTGTGGGTTTGGCGAGGCCAGGCAGGCGTGTGGGGTGTGTGCTTCGTACAATCACTCAGGGAGCCATGGCCTTCTACCTCGTGGCCCCACCCTCCTCCTCCAGGTCCCTAGGGTGAGCTCTGTCCTTCCAGGAGAAGAGAGAGTGGGTGAGGACAGTGCTTGGGCATTTCTTATAGCCCAGGCCTCAGAGCAGGGCAAGCACGTCCGTCCTGGTCACATCCCACTGGCCAGAACTCTGTCACTGGGGCACACCTAATGTCAGGGACACTGGGACATGGAGTCCAGCTCTGTATCCAGAAGGAAGTCCCACTAGAAAGGCATGTTGGGTTAATGGCTTGCTGGGAATAACATCAGCAGTATCCCTAGCAGCCAGAATCCCACGGGAAAGATATTTTTTCACAGGGGGCAGAGATCTGTCTACATCACGGGTCTCGTCACCTTAGCATGGCAGCATCTAGTCGTGTGAATGTCACAGCGTCATTTCAGTTCATTCACATTTTGATCTGGGGGTAGATTGCTTCAGCAGCAGCCCTCGAAACTTCGTCCTGACATTCGGGGGGAGAGTGGCTGTTCGGGTGATAGTCATTGCTAAGCTCCTATCAAGTTCCTAGACAGGATAGGATGGCAAGTTGAGTAGCATCACTGGTCCCGATGGGAACATGGGAACCCAGCGGCTAGGAGCTCATCGCCAAGGTCTGGACAGCTTTCCCCTGCTGGACGCTCTGGCACAGTGGGAGTGGCCGGGGGGCGCGGGCTGGGAGGGCTTCTGAGCCCCAGTCCCAGCTTCGGTGAGTCATGAACTGACTTCCAGCCTCTGGGATAATCTTGATTCTCAAGTCTTCACTAGAAGGACCTCTATCTACACAGAGCTGGAGCTGCGCTCACTCAAATGAACACACTACACATTCACCTGTGTTACTAGTATACATGTATTTGTAAAACTTTGGGCTTAGTTTATAATCTTTTTAAAAGTGAAGCCTTTTGAATGTGTTACAGATTTCTCCATTAAATTTGCTGCAGGAACATGACACATCTTCACGAATGTGAACCACTTACCCATTTGTCAGATCTGAATTTTGCATATTGGGTCATTTTAAGGAACACTCATGCTATTGAATTATTTCACATTTTTTTTTCTGCTGGAAATCCTTGCATTTCTGCCTATTTCTAGTTGGGCTATCCTCCTTCAACCCAAGTCTCCTTCTCTTCCCCCATACCAGTCCCTAGTTGAAGAAGTGCCAGTCCCATTATTGAAAACAGAAGGCACTATATAGGTTTGTGTTCATCAAACTTCACAGCTACATCGAAGATTGGTTTGGTGACACGTATATGAAGCTGGTCACACCATCCCCCGCTCAGGCCTCGAGAGCATGGGTCTAACGGGGTCTGATGATGAAGAATGCTCGACTCTTCCATTCGGGGTTCTCGGCAGCACAGCACACAGCCCCGGAAGCTGCTCCTACTCTGAGTCTGCTGGGGGCACACAGAAGTCTTGATATGTCTAACTGTTCAGAACAGTCGCCATTCTGGGGATTACTTCCCAGCGGTCTGTACTTTCTAGTGGGCCTTTCCCTACGTCATCGACGGACAGACGAATTTTTATCTTAAACCTTTAATCACGCATTTGTTCAACACAGATTTCCGAGTACCCACTATGTGCAAAGAACCACCTCGTTGCGGAAGATACAGCGATGAACAAAACTGGTCTTCATTGTGATGGAATTTTAGGTTCTAAGAAGAGAAACAGACAATCAGAACTGGTATGCCCGATTGGGATGAGTTAGCAAAAGAGAAAGAAGGGAAAGCAGGAGACAGGGATAAAACGCAATGGAGTGGAAGGTGGCGTCGTCAGACCCTCAGGCCTCGTGGTCAGCAGCCCACGGACGTCACAGGGTCCTCCTGGTGGTCGGTGCACCGTCCCCAGCGAAGCCCAGAACAAAGCCCTAGGCATGGCGTTGAGTTATCGCCAGCGTAACGGACTGGGAGCGAAGCGGAGGGCCCGGGCTAAGCCGCGGAGGTCGCGGTGTGGATCGGTCCACCCTTCACGGCCCGCAGGGCGTGGAGAAGGCCGTGCACACCTGCAGCCTCCATCTTGCTTTTCCCTCCATCATTTCTTGCCCAGTGTTTACAGGTGCAAAACAGATGCTGAGTCAGCAAAAATCCTGACTTTTTTAATTTGGAAAAAAAAGTTTCCTTCCACGAAGGCAGCCATGAACGAGTCCAACATGTATAGAAGATTATAATTCTTAAGCTATATCAGAGCGCTTTTCTCCTATCATCTTATAAAACACAAATTTTCCCGCATCTGGACTCTTTATTTGTATATCTCGGGGAAGAATTGACCGTCTCTAAAACTCCTTCTTGAGAATCACTGTCTTTTATTCCTCTATGACTCATTTTATTTTTCATATACATATTTCCAGGACCAATGGCAGACTGTATAAGTATATCTCCATTTGGTCCGTAAACTGCTTATGATTAAGATTGCTTTTTTAAAAATTTCATATGTAGGAGCAGGCCATGACGCCTGGTGTAAAACAGGCACATGTGTTAAGTAGTCTCCCTTGTAGAGAAGAAATAAATGCCTAGTCTGTTTAGAATGCAGACTTTCCTGCACAGTGAGGCATATGAGCTGTGCCCTTGGTAATGAGATTTTCTTCTTTTTTTCCTGAAGGCGTTGATGGGCGTGGGTGCAGTTTGCATGCTTGGACCTCTCAGGTGACAAATGCAAAGCGAGTGTGAATGTGGCACCGCTTCAGCACGCGTTTGCATGGCGTGGCGTGGGACAGCCTGCTGGGACGTCCACGTGCTCACGTGCGTCTTCATCAAAAACCCATGTTTGGGATAGAGGTGGCCCCAGGACACGTGAGTGCTGACTTTTGGTCGAATCCTAGGACATTGGGAACGTAGAAGCTGACAAAGTGACATTCAGGGAGAGGTGACAGAGAAGCCACCACCCAGGAGGAGTTTTGGAGAGATGAGATGTGGCAGAGGCCTCCGCGAGATACTCCAGCGAGGTCATCAATGACATCGGAGTAGCACGCCTCTGCCCAAGCGTTTTGCAAATACTCCCAACTCTTCCTTTTATACTTCTCTCTATAACATTATCTGCGAGATGATGTCGCAGCGGATAACATAGCCCAAAGGCAGCTGTCAACAGTCCTTCGAGGAGATGTATGAGCTTTCTTACCCATTCTGCGGCTTCCACCCCCGGCTGGCGATGCACGGGAGTAAATGCATACTTAGTAGTCACCCAGGAAACCTCTGTTCAATGGACGAATGAACAAGGGCATTGCCAGAGACCTGGGTGTACCAAGACGCACGGCACCTCTGCTCCACGGAGGAGCGGACCTTGGAGGTTGCTTTGAACTGTGAACTCGCTTTTCCGTGGCTCTGGTCAGGCCCCCTTTGGAGGAGAGCCCGCAGCACGAAGCAAGTCTGCTTCTTCATCTCTTTCAGCAACAGCAAACTCATTCTCGTTTGAAATCAGAGTACGGAGCGGGAGGATGGAGAAGGGGCCTTCGGATGGGGGAGCTGGAGAAGGCTCATCCTCCAGGGCGGCTGATGCAGGTGCCGCTACCCGAGCCTATGGCCTCACTAGGCGCCACATGTGTGGGACCCAGATGTGTGCTGGGCGTCACCGGGCAGAGCTTGTCAGCGCAGATTTTTCCTAAGTGACAACACCAGCCCCAGCCCACAAAGGGCCGAGGCGCCGCACGAAACGGAGGTTTTCATGGCCTTCCCAAGGGCGGGCCATCCCTCGCTGCTGTGCCTGCAGGAGCAGCGAGTGTGGGGCCGGCGGGAATCTAGCTGACGCAGGCGGCGGCTGCCACTGCGCGGTGACCGTCCCTTGTCCCCCAGAGCTCTGTGCCCTGGGACCTTCACCTGTCCTCCCGGGCAGTGTATGGTTATGGCCTCTTCCCGTCAGACCTCAGCCCACCTGAAATGACATGGGAACAGCGCAGATGACTGCGTTGTAAGTCTGATAGATCATTTTTGGGGGAAAAAAAGACACCGAAGTAGGTTTCATAAATCACTTTAGAAAGTGGTTGAAAGCTGAAACGGGGCCTAAATGTCTGCTCCTGGCATCTGGGTCGGCACGGGGGGGCGGAGGGAGCGGCGTTAACCGGGAATCCGCGGGACTGAGACCACCCCCCACCCCCCATCCCCCATCCTCCATCCCCCATCCCCCACCCCCCACACCGCTGTGTTTCCACGGCCATGTCGGCTTCCTCTGTTTGAGATAAAAGCGTGATGCACTTCGAATGGATCTGACAACCGTTACTTTTGGAATACATTTGATCTCATCCCGTTTTTAGAGCCAGAATTGCTCATTTCACGATCATGTGAATTTTGGGGAGGAAGTAAGTTTCATAATCACTGTGTTCATCATAACTAGGAGAACAAGGGGGCGACTAACCCCAGAAAAACCTCCTCCTGATTGTCCAATCATTCCTGTCGTCCAGCCCTTTTCTGCTACACTAGAATCTCTGATTTTTCGGAATTACGTTTGGTGCCAGGCAGAAAGAATAGATTTTTTAAAAATTGATAGTATCTATTTAACCATAACAAGACAACGTGATTGGTGGATCGTTGAGAAAGGATAATATTTCATAAAATGAAGCTTCTGTATTATCATGTAATATCTATGTAGGGACCTTTTAGTGTGTACGGTGATAATGGCTACAGAAAATTAGTATTACAGTATACTGAGGTTTCCTCGGTATTCCCCTTTCTAACGTATTATTGTTGTGATTTAAAATATGTTGGACCAATTTCATTCTACACGAGGGCTGTAGGCACTACTGCTGGCTGTTCTTTCCTCTTCTGGAGGAAAAATTCTGAGAAAAGATTGCAGGTCCTTATGTCTACACTTAGCAGTGAACAGTAGTGGAACAGAGGTGCGTGTGTGCGGGGTTTGCACAGCTGTCCCCACAAGCACGGTCCATCGGCTCTATTCCATCATGCTCCCACGGAGGCTGCGTTAGGTGACAGAAATCCCCGGTAATCCCTCTTCGAGAATGCACAGCGTCCGGACATTCCTCGGAGCGAGGCACAGGGCAGTATGCACCTTTTCTGAAATTCTGTTTTCTCTTTCTTCACTCAATACGGAGTTGGCACAGGGACTGCTAATGCCCTTTGTAAAAACGAGGTGACATAGTTCTGCATTAAGTTCACTGTGTTCGATGCGAAAGGCCAAGTTCATGGGTTTTTCGCGCCCTCTGAACCGGTGAGATTCACTTTGTTTTCTGGTCACAGATCTTACCGTTCGTCCCATTCATTTGTCCCCCAGACGTCCATAGCAGGGGGATGCCGGACGATGGCAGGTAGACGGAGTAATGTTTTGTGCTGTAGGAAAAATGTTACAAAGCTAAAGTTTGACTTAGTGGCGTCTTTCTAACAGCGAGAAGCTTCATGCATCTGTTCATCGTTGCTCACTCAGCAGATGTTTCCAGAACGGTCCCTGGCATGTCTACACACAGGCTTCTATTCCTGGATGCAGAGATCGGGGCTGAGGTTCCCAAACCACATGGCATGAGAGACCCTGAAGCCTGCTCCCAGCTATGGGGGTAAAAGAACAGGAAAGAATTTTCTAGGAGTTGACAAAATTGAGGATGGAGAAGGTAGTCTTAGGGGGGGTGAAGGAGAAGCAAAGTCTGGGCAGGCTTTGTGCATGGTAATCAGGGATGCTCGGCCGTAGCGTTTCAGGGTGATCTTAAGTGGAAATTCTACCTTCGTGGGGCAGAAGGAAGAGGATGAAAGAGACCCATCCAAGGTTGGACCGGCGCAGAAACGGCGCTGTGGGTTTCCAGATCACGTGCTGAGGCCACCGCGTGCGCAGATGCAAATTAAGACCTGCGTGTCCTCTGGACGCAGAGCCGCCGGTGGGAGCGCTCGGCCAGGCGCGTGCGCTGTGCGGTCTGCAATGAAGGACCTCGGGTGCCCACGTGGTCACCTTGTGTTCTGGAAACTCTCCTGGCAGAATAACGACTCGAGCCGTCAGAGCGAGACTGTGATGGGAACGGAATAACTCAGTGATAAGGGGGGGACCCTGGAAGATGAAATTTTTCTTTTTATTATAAAAACTTCTACACATATGAGCTTAGTGACTAGAGCACTCTGCTTACTGACCACGTGTCTCAGCCCGAGGTCTGCGGCCACATGGCTGGCTTCGGGCACATCGCTCCCCTGGACACAACGCCTGAATGTGACAATCCTGGCCTTTCTGTGTAGCCAACAGCCACCATATTATAGTCCACCCAGCGCGACAGAAACCCCCTCAAGCTCCCTTTGGTGCAAACTAGGAATTCATGGGTGTATTTTTTAGTGAAGCCTGGCTCTGGGTCGGAGGTGTTCCGAGCACTGGTGTCCTTCTTTCTGGGCACTGCTGTCCCCTGCATAGGAATCTTTCTTAGGCAGGCCCCTCCTGAGGGCAAGGTGGCTGCCGGCATCTTATCTTTGACAGAGAGGGACATTGTGCCTATTCCGCCCAGGCCAAAGTTCTCAGGTTAGTTCTAACCTGACAAGTCTGGGCCTCACGCTCATCCCCGAATGAATCTCTTCTGGTCGGGTGAATGGATGGTTGATGGCCACACCTGAGTCACGCTCCGATCCCTGGACTCGGAGATGGGGTCAGTCCCAGACAGGACACACACACAAGGGAGGCAGAGAGGGGAACCCTGAAGACCACGTCGGGGTGAGGAACAGGGAGGTGCTGGCCGGGCGGGATGGGCAGCTCCCCAGCCTTCGTGCCCAGAGCTTCGGAAGGGATCTCGGCTGTCGCTGAGAGTCTGTACCCTGAGCGGTGAAGGTCACAGCTGAGATTTAAAGTCACATCATGGTCCGCTCTTGGAAACACTACCTTTTACCTGTGCGACTGAGGGCGGTTCCCAATCCGCTGTGCACCCCAACTTAATAATCACTGAGACGGACACAGTCACGGGCCACAGTGCTGTCGAGAGGGCAGGCTGAGACCGTGTCTGTCACTCGTGTAGCGTTTTGAGCACTAAGTAAGTGGTGCGTGTCCCGCCCCTTCATAAACGCCCCTGGCCTCAGGTTCTCTCACTGGGGATTCATCCTTTCCATTTCCCAAGGAGCAGTTAATTCCCGTTCTGTTTAAACTGTTCTGGTGCATGGGAAATAAGAAACGCTTAACAATTTTTTTGATGAATCCAGCATAACGTGGACAATCAAATTGATCAAATATAGCACCAGAAAAACGTACAAAGCAATCCACCTTATGAATAAAGGCGCAAAATTTCTAAATGGAACGGCAAATAGAACTGGCCGTATTAAAGAGATTAGGCCGCTGTGACTAATAGGGTTGGCTTCAGGGATGCAAGTGCCAGCTCACGTGCTCTGGCTTCATCAGGGTCCCCTCCACAGAGAGGTGGCCTCGGACGGGACCCTCAGACAACGCGGGTGCACACATACTCTGCTGCTCATTTGTAGTGCTCAGACACTCCCGTTGGCAATCTCTTTGCTCTCCAGTCTTGCGGCTTTAAATATCACCTATATGCAAGTAGATTTCAATGTATATTTCCACCTCCAAACTCTAGACTTATCACTGCTTAACAGCATCCCAGATGGGCGTGTCCACAGCAGAGCTCCACATCTGAACCTCCCTCCAACCTCCCACTCCCGAGAAATGGCACCATTGCTCACACTGGGGCATGCTACTGACTCCAGGGTAATTCCTGCTTTTGCTCGTTCCCTTCCCACCCATCCTTCCACCCCACATCAAAGCCACCTACAATCCCTTTGGGTTCTACCTTCATAATATGTTCCCAATCCAAACACTTCTCTGCAGCCTCTACCAGCAATCTGATGCAAGCCAGTGCCATCTTCAGCAGCCTTCCAGGAGGCCTTTCTGCTTCCACTCTCGTCCCTTCCTGGTCCCCAAGTGTGTTCCCCAGAGTCAGCTCCCCCTTGCCCCCGTGACCTGGCCACGTCGCACCTGCCCCTCTGCTCTGCTCTGCTCTCCCCTCATTCCGTACCTTGCTTGTGCCTCCCGCCCCCTCCCCCAGCCTTCTCGGAGTTGGTCCTGTGTTCTTCTGAAGTACTTCCAGCTTTATTTCTTTAGTTTCCGGTTCAAGGGTCGTTGCTAACTTCTGCCCTCTCTACTTGGGGTGTGCACCCCCTAGACCTCCAGAGATGATTTGTTTCCATCCCGTTCTCTCTTCGGCCATCACCTCCTTCGCCCAGAGAACTCTGCCTCCCCACACACCCGGCTCTGCGTTACGTGGATGTACATACTTCCTGTTCAATTCTCATCTTCTCCCACCAAAACGCCATTTCCAAGATGGCAGAGACTCTGTCTTGTTCATGATGGCGTGCTCCACGCTTAGAGTAGTGCCTAGTCCACAGTCCACACTATACATATTGGTTGAAGTATGGAGGGAAGGAAGGAAAAGGGATGAAGGGAAGGGAGGAGGGAGAAGTGAGGTGGAAAGGAAGGAGGGAGGGAGGGAGGAAGAATTTGAAATCCCATCACTCAGGCTAGAGCTGAAGACAGAATCATGGGACCTAGAGGCTGTCCGTGGGGTGCCAGGCAGCACCCTTGGTCTTCCTTTTGTCACTGTAACTGACACAAGATTCTTGCTCATAAAGCACTTGGAGTTCTTTACGTGCAAGACTTAAACTCAGCATATTACCTCGCTCTATTATCTTATTTGCTGCAATGCAAATACAGTTCAGGATATTGAGAGGAGTGAAGAAAAGCACAGAACTATATTACCAAGATATTTTTTTAAAAAAAAGAGAAAGGAAGAGAAGAGATACATTTGAGGGTGGGGGGGGGGGTGACCTGAATATTAAAGACAGAAATTTCAGTTCAGAAGATCAACCGCCTAGTCACCTGGAGAGAAGCAAACGCATGGATATAAACAGCCATTAGCCTGAAAGGGCCTGGAGCTTTTTACCCCAAACTGCTGTGAAATTTAGATGGAATACATTCCACGCAGCCCTTACCGGGGGCCGAGCTGTGCTACGGGGAAGATTAAGCAGGGGCGTCTGCATCGGTTAGCTCGGGGTCTCTTTCTCTCTCACGTGAAGGATCTCATTAAATATGCAATGATGTTAACGCACGTGCATGTTCCTGAAAGCAGGAACTGTCCCCGGGATGATGGAGTGGGAAGACGCTCGGGGGGGAAAGGCAGCAAAACCATCGCTCACTTTCACGATGACCCTGATCCCGGAGTAAAAGTCCGTGCACCGCCGGGAAGCGGGGGGAGGGTGGAGACTGCGTCCCACCTGCTGGAAAGCCCGCCTGTGGTCTCACCGCCTGTGAACAGAGCGCACCTCCTTTTGCGAGGCTGGATGCTCTGAATGCACATGGGCCACTCTTTCCGCCTGTCAGTCACCCCAAGAATACCTGGTGTCGTCTCTCTGAACGACTGTGCGTTCGTGATGTGTGTGAGGGAGCGGGGGCCATCGGGGTAACATGGGGTAACCGTCGTGTGCATTTCTCTGCACTGGGCCGCGTTCCATCCGTTCCAAGCCATTTGTCCGCGTAAAAGCTGTCACCTTTCCGGGCCAATGACTGACAGGTGAGGCCGGACGTGGCCGTTTGTCATCACAGAGCCAGAAATGCTCGGATGCGTCTTTCTCACGAAATCTGACGGCTGGAGAGATGGAAAGGGGGCTCTCTCGCCGGGACCGTGTTTCTGTGGTTTGCTGCTTTGCTCTTTAAAAGCTTTAGCTCACGCGCCGAGCACCGCGTGACCGATGGCCTTGGTGGTTTTGATGGATGGGGTGGCATGGGAGGGGGAAGCCGGACAGCGCCATCCCGGAGGTCTTCACGCCAGCCCGAAGGGGACATTAGTTCAGCGGCCGCACGAGTGCTGTGCTTCTGTGGACAGACCTCTCTTTACCCCGCCATCCTTTGGCGTAAGAAATACAAGTCTCAGGCGAGCCGGTGGCGCTTGTCCGGGAGCGGTGAGCCTCGAGCAGCCCCTGTGTTCGCCGAAGAGACGGGCGATGGAAATTATTTAATGAAAAAAAAAATGTAGCTTAAGCCTCATGAATTTTTATGTTTTACTCCTTGGGGTTTCTGTATCTGAAGGACAGTTCTTCCTAAAATGAAGTCCTCTCGGACGAACGGCCTCAGCTCCCCGAGCTAGTCGGAACAAAAGTTAGGCAAGAATAACTGAGAAGAGAACCAGATATTCCCTCAGGAAGCTTGACTCTCAAAGACAAACGGCATGCGAATCAATAGGATCGGACACAGCGATTTCCTGGAGGCCTTCGGTGTGCTGTGCGTTATCTCAGCTGCTGGCTCTCAGCTCCGACGTAACTCTTCTAGACTCAGAATAGAATTTTCCCCTCATTTATTTTTCTACCTTAGCATTACCATTATTATTATTATTTTTTTGCAATATCGAAGTGCCCAGACCATGCCAAAGGGCTCAATAAATGTCGTGGCAACGACAGGAGAGAGCTGGATGCTGGTCTGATGACGTGATGTCTCTGGCAATAGAGAGTTAGCCAGCAGAAGCCCTCTTTCAAAGCGACTTCCTAATAGTCATTTCTTTTTTCCTTTGTTATGAAAGCCCTTACATAACTGAGTTCGGTTCTGTTTCATAAATGCACCATACGCCAAACACCAAAAGGACGATTGAGCGCTGGGACGAGAAGGGAGCCCAGGTGCCCCCAAGCGGAGCTGAGTCCCACGGGATGCAGGGCTGAGAGCCAGCGTTCACCAGAGGAGGGACGAGCTTGGCGATGCAGGCTCGACTGAGAAGCTGAGGAAGTGATAGTCCCTGCCCCTGCGAGGGTTTCTGGATTTGTCATTTCACAGGCGGATGCCCTCCTATCTTTGCTCTTCCGGCTGCAGAAGGTGAAACTGAAGTGTTTTTAGAACCCTTTTCCTTGTCACCTGAGGGAGAAGAACAGGGTTCGTCCTGTTGTCCCAGCTCGCTCTGGATCCGTTTCGACAGAAGCCACCCGTGAGCTCTTCCCCCGAGGCCTCCGTGGAGACGGTGGTGTTTGTTTCCTCCGTCGCACCGACGTCGTGATGACAAGGACAAAGGCGTCCCGAGCCTTGCACAGACATCACAGATTCAGAAGAGAATGACAAAGTAACTTGCACGAATGTTTTCATATGATTTCCCTTCCCGTTTTCTAAAAGTAAGATCTGTTTGAAGCATCCTTTAGGACACAAAGTACTACGCTACACATCCCTAAGGACAGCTAAGGACACGTGCCTTATTACGGGGTCTGCTGCGGACACTGAGATCACGTGCTTCGTTGGAAAAGCTTCGGTTCCCCCCACATTCAGTAAATTGTTCTCACGGTGATTGGTTCCCACACTTTGCGCTCTGGTGGTTATTGTCCGAATAACTAATTTTGTTTGATGTCACACAGTACGCACGTGGCTTCTTCTGCCTTCATTCTCTGAGTGCCTTGAGGACAGCAACTGCCTCTGACCCACCGTGGCCTCCCCCCACCCCGTGTTTGGGACCGTGGGACTCAACTGGGGGGTGATCCTGCCACTCAGGGACATTTAGCAGTGTCCGGGAACACGTTTGGGCACCACATCTTGGGAGCAGGGTGGCCCTGGCGTGTAGACACAGGGGATGCTCGTAGACGTCCTACGTTGCACAGGACGGCCCCCCCCCCCCGCCACCCGTGGCCGGCAAAGAATTATCCAATCCAAAACGTCAGCAGTGTCGAGATTGAGAAAGCCTGGTTGAGCATGACGCCGGGCACAGTCCGCGTGTTCGTCAATGCTCATTTCGTCCTTGCCAGTCCGTGAGACAGCATGGCGACGCGTTGCGTCGCGTAACCGTTCGTCGAGACTTTCCCTAGAACAGCAGGCGCGCGTCGTAAAGTCCTCACGGCTCTGGAAGAACAGTCAGGAGAGGTTTCGAGCCCTGAGCTCCCCTGCAGACAGCCGCCGACGGTCCTCTGGGCCGTGCACGCCCTTCCCCATGCCCTGCGTGTACACACATGGGTGACGCTTTCCGTTTGTCGCGTGTGTTTTATCCCGTGGCTACTCTGCATTCTGGGTGGTCCCGAACGGCTCACGCACGGCGCTTCGGAGACGCTCTGCTCGTGACCCCGCCTTGCTGGCTGTGCTACATCATGACAGCAGAGGCGACCCCCCCAAAAAAAATGTTTGTTTGTTGTTTGTTTGTTTTTGTAAAGACTACCTCACAAACGTTACATGGAGTCCCAGCTAGAGGCACAAGTAAAAGTTCCCAGTAGAGATGAAGGGACTGAGGGACGTCGCCCACCGTGAGGTGAAGGAGCCCCTCCCCCGACCCCGAAGGCGTCTGGGCCCCGCCATCTGCTCGCGGTGATGACCCTGGAAGCTGAGCAGCCCTGCACCATGCAAAAGCCGTCGGAAAGAGGCAAATCATCGCCGGAGTATCTCTTTCTTATTTGCCTGCTGCAGGACTCGACGGGGGGAACGGGGTTATAAACACACACACGCACCCGCTCCCCGCCTCACCGCCTCCTCCTTGTCCGGCCGTGTCCCCCACACGGGTTCCAATCTGGCGGAGGAACAACAGACAACGCGAATCATCCAAGCTCTCCCCAGATCTGCAATCTACACCTGCCTCAGTTCTAAAAGGAACTGACGTTTCTTGTTCGTTTCTTTGTTTGTGTGTGTGTGTGTGTGTGTGTGTGTGTTTCTCAACATGCTAGAGCCTCTCTTCGTGACCCATCTTCTGTTTGCCACGATCCAACTTCTCCTGGGGGTCGTAGCAAATGGCGTGATCGTGGTGGTGACCGGCACGGACCTGACCAGGTCGGGAAAGATGGCGCCGCTGCACCTGCTGCTCTGCTGCCTGGCCGTGTCCAGGCTCTGCGTCCAGGTGCTCCTCTTCTGCAACCAGCTGGCTGTCCTCTCCCTCATCGAGTTCTTTTCGCTGGCCGAGGCCTTCACGGTGTTCATGTTTTTCCAAGAGCTGGCCCTTTGGCTGGCCACGTGGCTCAGCGTCTTCTACTGTGCCAAGATCGCCACCTTCGCTCACCCCGTCTTCCTCTGGCTGAAGCTGAGGATCTCGCGGCTGGTGCCGTGGCTGATTGGCGGGTCCTTGCTCTACGCGTCCCTCACCTCCGTTTTCCACAGGAAATACACGTGGATTCTGTCCCAGACCATCTGGGTCAGCCTTTTCTCTCCGAACGCAACCGTTCGAAGCAGCGAGATGTCCACACCACACTTCGTCATCCTGGCCTGTGAGTTCTCGTTGCCACTGTTGATCTTCCTGCTGTCTGCTCTGCTCCTGATGGTTTCCCTGGGGAGACACACCTGGCAGATGCGGAGCATGGCGGCGGGCGGCGGGCACGCGGGCGCGAGCGTCCACTCCAGCACCCTTCTGTCCATCCTGTCCTTCCTGGTCCTCTACGTCTCCCAGTACGTGATGGCCGTCTTGATGCTCTCTCAGATTTTCAAGACCAGGGGCCTCACCTTTCTGTTCTGCTTCTTGGTGCTTGCTTCGTAACCCTCTGGACACTCTGTTGCCTTAATTGTCGCGAGCCCCAGACTGAAACAGAACGCAAAGAAGCTGTTCTTCCGCAGCACGTGCTGTCAGTGAGAGGGAAGTTTGATGCTTTCAAAGAGCCGGCGGCTCGGAGAGTCAGGGGCCGCCCTGCCTCCCTCCGCCACACGAGCCGGTCTGTTCGTAAACATGCAAAACATCCCCTAAAGACGCTCGAAGCCGAGGCATGTTTGTGGATTTGCCCCTTTGTCACAGGGTTGAATCGGTTTTCAGAGCACAATGCATGTTGTGGGTTGCATCAACGGCGGTACCTTCCTTGGGACATTATGCTGTCGCCTTGCGAGATGATACCCGACTGGTAACAACTGTGTAAGTGGTGTGGGGACCTTTCATTTCTAACCACTGCCTGCAATCGACAAGTCTCTCAAAGTGAAAACACGTCAAGGAAAAGAAAGGCACGTGTGAACGTGTCCCGTCAGACGGCAGCACGGATGCCGTGGGGTCCCCGTGGGACGGGCACCTACGATGGTTTATATCCCGAACGGAAGGGTTCGCTGCTCGTCTCGGGGTTCCCTGGATGGTATTTCCGTTCCGTTCGTCAGAGACAGTGGTCCCACTCTTTCCCGTGGGAGCAGGGAGGAGGCTGAGGACAGGCTGGCCCCCTCTGCCCTCGTAAGCTCGCCTGCACCAGGCTGCCGGGAGCCGCGGTGCTATGGGGACCTGCCCCTCTGGCTGGCCAAAGGGCAGGTGGATGATGGAGCGGGAGGAGGCGTCCAGGGCTGAGCTCTCGCTTTCCGCTTCCCCTGACTGGGCACGGTGGACAGACGGCAGCTGGCAAAGACGTCTGTGTCACACTGCGTGCCTGCTGGGGTGCCCTTGTGGCTGAGGGTGGCAGTGTGGAGCTCCTGTCACATGGCCTGTCTCCCCCCGAAGCGACATCAGTGGGTGGGCGGCTGGGGGTGTCTCCATCTGCTGGCAGTCACACATGCCTTTTCTCCTTGATGCTCTTGGATGCTGAGGTACACACGGATATTTCTAAAACAGCTTCAGCACCCTCAGCTTCCAGTGAAGTCAAGGATTTTCCTCGGTGTGGGTTTAGACTGTGGTGCGTGTGTGATGATGGGTAGCACGTGTGTTTCGGGTTTGGGTGTGCCCGTCGCCACTGACGTGGACTCCAGTACTGGTGTCCTGGCCCGAGGCACGCGGCCTGGTGGTCCGAGAGGGCAGGGGTCTTTGCTGCAAAGAGCCACACCCAGACGCAGTTGCCCTCCGGGGTGTGGGGACTAAGCCCGGAGGCCCATCCCCCTGGTCCTGCGGGTCCCAGACTTTGTTCCCTAGACAACATGCCAGCCTCTGTCTTCCTGCCGTCCATGTCCGCCGAGCCTCTAGGTGAGAAGGTGGACAGCGCCCGGGCAGCCAGCTCTGGGAAGAGCAGCTGTGTCCTGGGGATGGTTCCTTGAGAAGCGACAGTGAAGAATCCCGTTCGTTTTTGCACATCTCAGGTTCACATGCCGCCTTCCTGACTCACGGAGCGCCTGCCCGCGTGTGGGCAGACGGAGCGGGACTGATTTCAAATATCCGGGGAGAGACGTGTGCAACCCTCGCATGAATTTTTTCTCAGATTCTGATCCCACTTCATGTGACTCCTGCTTTCATGATGCTAGTCAATGAAATACATAGTAAGGCATGGCTGTAGGGATACTTAAAAGTTACCAAGAGTTCCAAAAAAAAAGAATGTGGGCTAAAGCAAACTATTCTAGAGGTATTTCCACAGTCTGCTTGCCTAGAAATATATTTCTTCCTGAAACGTCGCCCACCTAGCTGCTGTGTTGACAGGTACCGTGGGGACACCGATCGCCCCGTGGAGAAGGCGAGCAGACTCGGCCCTCGGTCTCTCGGAGCTGCCCCTGTGCAGACTCCCCGGCCAGGACCGGGTGTCTGGGTCCAGCCCACGCAGCGTGGGGTCAGCCTCTGTCCCGGTGCGGGATGTCCCATGTCCCACCCTTGCGGTCTGGGAGATGAGGCTGGACACGGCGCCCTGGAGGGTCCTGCCTGTGGGCTCCTGGCTCTCATGCGTCCGGCCAGAGGGCTCCTGGCTGCAGGACATGACTGTCCACCCTTCCTGCCTGGGCGGCTCCGGCACCCTGCTCAGTCCGCCGCCAAGGAGGGTGGGCCGGATGGCAGGCTCTCGCGGGGGAGGAAGCCAGCGTGGCAGCCCAGCCCATCCCACGAGTGGCCTCAGGCCACATGACGCGTGTCCTCCCTGCTCTGACCCCTTCAGTGTCCACAGTCCAGAGATGCTCCACGACTTCCAGTGACCGAAAGTGGTGACTCAAATCCTGGAAGCTAACCTATGTGCGTATAGAAATGGGTTTTTAAAAATATCAATGCTGCCCTATTAAGAGAATACAATTGTTTTAAAGATCTCGCGAATTACAGATGCCTTGGAAATTGTAAGTCGTTCATTCAAATCCAGGAACTTCCTGACGAGAGAATAACTTGGACTTGAACGTGCTGGGCAGACGGCCCATCGCGGACGCTCCGTGAAGCTCATACGTGCCCCGTGGGTGCCTGACGACAGCCCGGCTTGTCGGGCTATGTCTGTGACGGCTCCACTTTTAGGCTTGGGTGGCACGTTGCCGGGACCTCCGTCCATGCACACACCTACTACGTCTCTTTGGGTGGGAAGAGGGACAGGGAGTCAGAACTATCCGGGAGAGCGAGAAACCAGGCAGATGAGCACGCAGGCTGTCTCTGGCAGTCGGTGAGACAGCAGATGCTGCGGGCAGATGGCGCCCACACGGAGAACACGCTGAGGGACGGGGCACGGGGACCCGCATGTTTGGAGGGGGCGGGTCTGGCTGGGGAAAGCGTTTGGAATCAGGTTAGAGGCTGTGTTAAGTCGAACTTAGTACCACTGATATATTGTGTCTTAAAAACTCTTGCCACCTAAGAATTGTAGACTGTCATCTGAAGACTTTGTGCCAGAGAAAAGGGTAGATACTGAGAAAATCTGCCCCAGTGAGCTGAAAACATTACGCTTTTGGGGAGAGTTAACGTAAAGTCAGTTTGTGGGCTTTTGTTTGCCTTTCTGTGTAAAGCGAGTCTCTCTCTCTCTCTCTCTCTCTCTCTCTCTCTCTCTCTCTCTCTCTCTCTCTCTCTCTCTCTCTCTCTTCTTTCTCTTTTCTCTCTCTCCCTCTCTCTGTCTCTCTCATCTCTCTCTTTCTCTCTCTTTCTCTCTCCTCAATACATTAAACTGTTTTGACATTTCACTCCATACCTTCGCCTGATTCAATAATGATTGTTTTTAAGATGTGATCTAAACATTTGGCATCATACCTGTGACATCTGGATCTACTTAATCATTTTTTTTTTTTTGCTGGGGGTCAGGAGTTGGTGATTTTTATCCTATAATTTAAAACATTCACGTCGATGAAGTGTGAGTTTCCTTTTTTCTTCGGGGGGTTTTTCCTGTTTGTTTCTATTTTAAATGTTTCTCCACAGGGTCATCAGTACAACTTAATATTAAACGATCTATTTCAGTCTCCGAAAGCGTGCTCATAAAAATGACTGAGAACTCGTTTTGCTTAAACGTCAACGTTCTTGAGAAAAAGATACATCGGGACTGTATTTTTGAGGTTGGAACGAGTGTTCTTACGTGAAATCTTTGGCTTCTATAAAGCACACTCCTTTCTTAGATTTGTACAACTATGTCGACATAACACACACTGATGTGTAAGTGGGTAGAACTGGGATTTGGCACAGCTGGTTGAGCTCAGCGCTCGGTAAACACACTCTGAATGACCAACATGGCAAAAACGCTGGGGACACTTCAAATTCTTCGGAAGTGAGGTGGGGGAAGGATTTGGAGAATAAGTGGTTAATGATGAGAAGGGATGGGATATTACTAAATATGTAGAATACCTTCTGGCCATAAACGCACTTGTTTGGACCGCCGATGCTGTATTTATAATTATAAGGTAATAGAATTTACTTCATTTGAAACACAGGCAGTATCTGGCTTCCAGAAAACACGGCCCCGATGTGGCCGGGAAGCTCAGCTTCGCAGTAACGACGCCGCTGCGTGTTCGCTGCTGCTCGTCTGCTAGGGTACTTGAATTCTTGCGTGAGGACTTGCCCCTTCGCTCTTGGGGGCGTGATGTTCTTCACCGGCTGACGCTGGATCTGAAGACGGGCTCTGTGGGAGGAGAGAGGAAGCCTGGAGAATGAGCTTCTACATTGAGAGGCTAAGTGGGTTTGCATAATACCTGGTAAAGATAGGTGATTAGTCCAAACATAAGCCAAGCCAGTATTTCAGAGCCAACGGGCTGGTCTCCTCGGTTCTCGCCAGCGTGGGCCTGTTTGTCGTGGTTGTTTAAGCATCTCTGAGCAGGGCAGCCCAGCACAGAGATGCCCTGGGCCTCTGGGCCTCGGCCTGGGAACTGGGGACAATCACGGTAGTGGCTGCATGCTTGGTGAAGTTCCAGGTGCATGATGGGTAGCGCTAACGACTGTCACTCCCAGGTGGTGGCGGCTGAAGGAGGTGTGTCCCAGCCTCTCCAGCAGCTCCGGGGTGGGGGTGGGGGGTTGGTGGGCCGTGCACTGAGGAGGGACGGTCCAACCATAGAGGGGCGAAACTAAAGCCCAGGTCAGAATCTAGACCCTCCACTGCCGACGGTGCCTTGAACCTCACACCT